>JAESVK010047283.1:0-13496 GCA_017140935.1 Hamamelis virginiana | reverse complement strand
GGAATTCCTTCATCTTTTCTTTATAAATTTTTGAATTCTCATAAGCATCATTGCGAATCTCTTCTAACTCGCTAAGTTGCAGTTTTCGATGCAAGCCCGCTTCATCAATTTCAAAATTAAATTTCTTTATGGCCCATAGAGCTTTGTGCTCCAATTCCACGGGAAGATGACAAGGCTTTCCAAAAACGAGTCTATAAGGGGACATGCCAATGGGGGTCTTGTAAGCCGTCCTATATGCCCAAAGTGCATCATTTAAGCGCAATGACCAATCTTTTCGGTCGGGCCTAACGGTCTTCTCTAAAATGTGCTTGATTTCCCTATTTGACACTTCCACTTGGCCACTAGTTTGAGGGTGGTAGGGAGTGGCAACCTTGTGAGTGATGGAGTACTTGGCAACTAAAGCCGCAAAAGGCCTATTATTGAAGTGAGAGCCTCCATCACTAATGATAGCCCTCGGAAACCCGAATCTAGAAAAGATATTCTCTTGCAAAAATTTCACCACAACCTTGTGGTCATTTGTTCGAGTGGCCACTGCTTCCACCCACTTGGACACGTAATCAACCCCAACAAGGATGTATTCATAACCATGGGAGACTGGGAATGGGCCCATAAAGTCGATGCCCCACACATCAAAGATTTCAACTATCAGAATTGGGCTCAAGGGCATCATGTCTCTTTTTGAAATATTCCCCATCTTTTGGCAATTTTCACAAGTCTTGCAAAACTCTAAGGCATCCCTAAAGATTGTAGGCCAAAAGAACCCACATTGCAAGACCTTTGCCGCAGTCTTCTTCCCACTAAAATGACCCCCACATGCCAAGGTATGGCAAAATCTCAAAATATCTCGTACCTCATGATCCGGGACACATCTACGGATTACTTGATCCGCACAATATTTGAAAAGAATAGGATCTTCCCAAAAATAATATTTGATTTGTGAAAAGAAACGATTTTTCCTATTCTTATCCCAATCCGATGGGATGAGTCCCGTGACGAGATAATTGATGATGTGAGCATACCAAGGCAAGTGATGATCAGAAATGGTCAAAATATGCTCATCGGGGAATTTATCCTTAATGGGTACAATGTCCAAGGATGGGTCAACCATGATTCTAGACAAATGGTCCGCCACAACATTTTCACAACCCTTCTTGTCCCTAATCTCATAATCAAACTCTTGAAGCAAGAGTATCCACCTAATCAATCTAGGTTTGGTCTCTTTCTTGGACAGAAGGTATTTCAATGCAGCATGATCAGAAAACACAATGACCTTAGATGCAAGAAGGTATGATCTAAATTTATCAAATGCAAAGACCACTGCTAGGAGTTCCTTCTCGGTTGTGGTGTAATTGATTTGGGCATCAACAAGGGTTTTACTAGCATAATAGATAACATGAGAGTCCTTCCCTAGTTTTTGCCCCAAAACCGCCCCAATTGCATAGTCGGAGGCATCACACATAACCTCAAATGGAAGGGACCAATTGGGTGCTTGCATAATTGGGGCGGTGCTCAAGGAAGAGCGCAGCTTTTCAAAAGCTTCCATACAATCCTTATCAAAAACAAATGGAGCATCCTTGGCCAGTAAATTGCACATGGGTTTGGCAATCTTGCTAAAGTCCTTAATGAACCTTCTATAGAAACCCGCATGCCCCAAGAACGACCGGATTTGTTTGACAGTGGTTGGGGGAGGTAGTTTGGCTATCAATTCAACCTTAGCCCTATCTACTTCAATTCCCCTCTCAGATATTACATGCCCCAAGACAATGCCCTCCTGAACCATAAAATGGCTTTTCTCCCAACTCAACACCAAGTTTTTCTCACAACACCTATTCAACACTTTGTCAAGGTGGGAAAGGCACTCATCAAAGGTGGATCCAAAGACAGAGAAGTCGTCCATGAAAACCTCAAGAAACTCACCTATCATGTCGGAAAAGATTGCCGTCATACATCTTTGGAATGTACTAGGCGCATTACACAAACCGAAGGACATACGTCTAAAGGCAAAAGTGCCAAAAGGGCATGTGAAGGTGGTCTTCTCTTGGTCTTCGGGGTACACAGCTATTTGGTTATATCCAGAATAACCATCAAGAAAACAATAATAGCTTTTACCCGCCAACCTTTCTAGGATTTGATCAATGTAAGGAAGTGGAAAATGGTCCTTTCTAGTCTTAGAATTGAGCTTCCTATAATCAACACAAACTCTCCATCCTGTAGTGGCTCTAGTTGGGACTAGAATACCCTGATCATTGGCTACTACAGTAATTCCAGACTTTTTGGGGACAACTTGGGTAGGAGCTACCCACTCACTGTCAGAGATGGGGTATATGATACCCGCATCCAAAAGTTTAAGCACTTCCTTTTTCACCACTTCCTTCATGTTAGGGTTGAGTTTTCTTTGGACTTCTCTAGATGGCCTAACCCCCTCTTCAAGGTGAATACGATGCATGCAAATGGATGGGTCAATCCCTTTTAAATCCGCCACCGACCAACCTATTGCTTCCCTATACTTTTTTAGAGTGTCAATGAGGGCTCTCTCTTGTAAATCACTCAAATCAGAGGCAATAATGACAGGGAGAGTCTCTTTGGGCCCTAAGAATGTGTACTTCAAATGGGAAGGCAAAGGTTTGAGCTCAAGTGTCGGAGGTGACTCCAACGAGCTAGGCATAGGTGTACTAGCCAACGGTGGTAATGGTTCGGGTGTAGGTTTCCAAGTTAGGCTACCTATGGATTGGGATGACTCTAGAACTTGATTCACTTCCTCGATGCATGAGTCTATGTCAAAGCTATCAATATCAAAGTAGGCAAGGCATGCCTCTAAGGGGTCCTCAGTAAGGATGAATGGGAGGGACTCTTCTACTAGCTCATCAATAATATCCACAAATGAACATTCCTCAAAGTGATGAGGATGGTTAGCTGCATGATAAACTTGCAACTTGGCCTTCATATTGCCAAAAGACACCTCCATAATTCCAGATTTGCAGTGAAGAACTGCATTCGCGGTCACCAACAAAGGTCTACCTATAATCACAGGGATTTGGGGTCTATTACCGTCCACAGGCTCCATGTCTAGGACTATAAAGTCGGCAGGGAAGACAAAGGATTCAATTTTAACAAGGACATCTTGTAGAACCCCCCTAGGTACCTTGGTGGACCTATCAGCAAACTGGAGAACAGTAGGTGTGGGCCTTAACTCTCCTAATTCCATCTTCGCATACACCGAGTATGGAAGAATGTTCACACTAGCCCCAAAGTCTACCAAAGCTCTATCCACAAAATGATCTCCTAGGAAACAAGGTATTGTGGGTGTTCCAGGGTCACTCTTCTTAACAGGGATTTGGTATTGGCAGACTGCACTAGCTATGTCAACAAGTGCAGAGGATTGAGCTAAATGGACACGCTCTCTCCTTTGATGGGTGCAGAGATCCTTCAAAAACTTGGCATAAGATGGGATTTGTTTAATAGCCTCAAGTAGTGGAATATTGATTCGCACTTGTTTAAATACCTCCAACATATCATCAACAGAAACTCCTTTCTTGGCTTTTTTAGAAGGCGACACAAGCGCCGAAGGAAAAGGAGCTTTGGGCACATAGGATGCCACGGGGTCTTCTACCCTAGAAGGAAAGTTATCCCTCTCTATCTCTTCAACAACCTCCTTTTCTGGGCTTCTCTCTTTTCTTTTGCTACTCTCATCACTCCCTACCTCTACAACCGGAGGTGAACCATCCTCATCCATGTCATCCTCTCCTATCCTATTATCCACCACTCTCCCACTCCTAAGAACTGTAATGGCTTGCACATCCTCATGCTTGACCGGCTCTTGAGAGGTAGAACTCTCAGCCACATAAGCTCCCTTGGGATTCTTAATAGGTTGACTAGGCAACTTACCCTCTTCCCTACGGTTCAAAGAAGCTGCTATTTGGCCCACTTGGGTCTCAAGCTTGGCAATGGATTGCGAATGAGAATGAAGCAATTGATTGTTGGCTTCCATGGCTTTTAGAGCACTTAAGACTTGCTCTTCAAATCCCGGGGTTCTTTGAAGTTGTTGGGATTGTGGTGCTTGGACAACTTGTTGACTAGGAGGATGGTAAGATGGTTGAGAATGAGGCACCATAGTGCCTTGAGATTGGTATTGATTCTGAGGTTGGGGAGGCCTATAAGGTGCAACCATGCCCTGATTAGGTCCTTGGTAATTGGGTCTCATAGGTTGAGAAGATTGGATTGGAGGCCTAGGTGGTTGTTGTTGACCCCAACGAAAGTTTGGGTGATTTGCCCATCCCGGGTTGTAAGTGTTTGAGTAAGGGTCACTCCTAGATGGCACATACCCTTGGGCGGCATTAACATGTTCTTGAATGAATTCGGGGTATTGCCCCGCCATGGGACAAGACAGAGTATCATGGGTAGGGTCCGAGCATATGGAACAAAATTCAGACACTGAATTGACTATGGCCTTGGAAGACTTCTCATGAAGAGCTATGAGTTGGTCTAGTTTCTTGGACAACACCTCAATGTTTTGATTGGAAGAAGTGGTTTCAATCTCATAAATGCCTCCTTTCTTAGATGAAGAGGAGGATGGTGTTGGTGTGGTTTTCTCTCTCTCAGACAAACCCATGGATTCCATATGGTAGGAATCCTCACTCATAGTCTCAAACAGCGCCCAAACTTCATCGTCACTCTTTCTCAAAACAGACCCTCCACAAGCTGAGTGGACTAATTGCCTATCCCTCTCTCTCAATCCTTTAAGAAAAGATTGTACTATTTGCCACTTAGGGATATCATGGTGTGGGCAAAGTCTAATCAACTCTTTCAATCTCTCCCAAGACTCATAAAAGGATTCCCCCTCTTTTTGGGTAAAGTGGGTAATGCTATGGCGCATTTGGGAGGTCTTGCCTATGGAATAGTATCGGGCCAGGAAGAGCCTTTGAAGCTCCTCCCAAGTAGTCACAGGCCTAGGGGGCTCCAGGAACGTAAGCCAGTGCTTGGCTTTGTCCTTTAAAGAAAAGGGGAACAAGAACAGACGTAGAGACTCTTGAGGGAAATCTCTAATCCTAATGGTGTTGCAGATGTTAACAAATTCAGTCAAGTGATCGTAAGGGTTCTCACGATCTAACCCATAAAAGTTAGGGAGCATCTGAATGGTTTGCTGTTTAATCTCATAGGTCAGCTCCTCTATGTTCGGGACTTGAATGCAGGATGGGGGACTGAAAGTGTTAGGCATAAAGTGATCACGCAACAGCACGGGTGGGATTGGTTGTGGTGGATTCTGCTGAGCAGCTCCACCCCCATTATTTCCTAAAGCATTGGCCATTTCTACGTCAATGACCGGTGGGGACTCTTGAGTGTTTCGACGAGCAGCCCTAGCGGCTCTCAAGGTATGTTCTAGGTCAAGGTCCAAAGGGTGCAACTCCTGAGATAGGGAACGCCTACCGTGCATGCAGCTCTACAACCCTCCCACAAATGCTTAATGAATGCAATGAATGTAAGAATTGAATAATTAACGAAAGAATAAAAGAGCTAAGAAAACTCCCCTCGATCCAAGTCGCTAATCTTTTTGCGGTCCTATCCAACCTGTTTAGCAAATTTAGCAATTTTTAGCCTTCGAGGGCTTTTTAGCGCACAAGCTCGGCAGGTGGTGGTACCTAGATTAAGTAACCTGAAATTAAGAAAAGTAGATCAAAGCTACGAAATGAAAAGAAAATAATATGAACAAGAAAGAATTTCTAATTACATCTAGAATAGTTCCTTAAAACTTTAAATTAATTCAACGCACGATTCCCCGGCAACGGCGCCAAAATTTGGTCGCACCACGGTGAGGGAGGTTAATTCCCCACCATGCGCCAAGATTTAAAAGTATTTATAGGACCACACTCAACGGAAATTTAACCTCAAGTCGCAAGTTAGAGTGAGTGCGGGTCGTCCACAGAGAATATGGTTGAATCTAGTTTAAAGTAAATAAGAAGCTACGCTAGTGATTGTGATTCAAAGGTGATTGGTTGGTTGTTGATTAAGGTCCTAATAGTAAATTAAAGACGAACTAGAGTAATTAATAAAAGATAAAGTGGAGAAAGGTAATGGGGTTCGGTTCGGATTAGGGCAAGTTAATAATCACCGATTATAATATGAAATGCTATTTAACACGGGATAATGGTAACCTAGACTACAAGAATAAGTTAACCAAAATGATAAGAATGATTAAGTGTATAACGATTAATCAAAAGCCATAAACTATCAGAATCAAAAGATAATGCATAACCTATGCTAATGATCAAACCACCATTAACTCAATCATTCATTAAAGTAAGCACCACTTGTATTTGTATGAGATAGTAATCACAGAAAACTAAAACATATTGATATATAAACGGTTAAAAGCACTAGGCTCTCAAATACAAGTCTATCCCAAAGTTAAATAACATTAATTACAAAATGGTGACTAAAAACCTCACCCAAAAATCCTTGCCTCACCCCATAACCGGGTGACCTAGCCGGCCATAACGTAGATCGGCGATCCGTAGATGCTCCTCATCATCATAGTCTAACTTGGGCCTATTTGGAGTAGGATGGGTAGTGATTGGATGCCTAGAAAGTGCCAAGAAAGCACTAGAAAACAAGGGCTCACTTTATGAGCAAAATGACAAAAGAAAAAAGCTCCCTCTCTCTCCTCTTAAAGTAGCTTAAATACTCCCCTAAAAGTCAAAGAGGCAAAAGACAACAATATCCCTCAAAGTCAACATTATTACACAAATACTTAGCATAAAAAACGGAGCAGGCAGCCATCTATCGATAGCGTGCAAGGCACCTATCGATAGATGCTGCGAAGGTCAGCTGCTGAAGAACGAACTTGAAGAATCTCTATCGATAGATGCATGAACACCTATCGATAGAGAACGCGAAACCCTGAATCGCCTTGGGACTGGAGGGGCATATATCGATAGATGCAAGAACCGCTATCGATAGATGCTGGAAATTTGGCCGAGAATGTGAAGTCAGAAGCTGGTATCTATCGATACATGACCACGCCTATCGATAGATCATAAATCAAATTCCAAAATTAAAGGTCCAGAGGCTGGCATGTATCCAGAGGCTGGCATGTATCGATAGCTTTTTATTGAGATGCAGAGACTGGCATCTATCGATAGGCACATTCATCTATCGATAGATGACCCAAAAATTCCCAGAAAAACCCATCTTGATGCTCCATGCTTCCTCGACGCTGTCCCCACCTTCGGCTGCGAGTCGCGCTTCATCGGAGAGTGAATTTGGGCTTCAAAAACGCCAAAAACCTATAATGCACAAGGAAACAAGACAAATGAATATCTTAACAAAACCTAGCGATTTACATCCTCGTTAGCGTGCATTTGGGTCTTACAATTATGAAATTAGAGCATATGATTGCGAGCAATCAGTGTGCATTGACTATAGGAAGCTAAATTCATCCACTAGGAAAGACCACTTCCCCTTACCCTTCATTGACCAAATCCTAGAGAGAGTAGCGGGACATGCCTTCTATTGTTTTCTAGACGGATATTCGGGGTACAACCAAATAGAGGTTTCCTTAGAGGATCAAGAGAAGACTACTTTCACATGTCCCTTTGGGACATTTGCCTTTAGGAAAATGCCTTTTGGGTTGTGTAATGCGCCTGGTACCTTCCAGAGATGCATGACAGGGTTGTTTAGTGACATGGTGGAAAAGATTGTTGAAGTTTTCATGGATGACTTCTCAGTCTTTGGGGACTCTTTTGATAGTTGCTTGGAGAACCTATCTAAGGTTCTAGAAAGATGTGAGGAGAAAAACCTTGTGCTCAATTGGGAAAAGTGTCATTTCATGGTGACACAGGGAATAGTCCTAGGACATATTGTGTCGTCTAGGGGAATAGAGGTTGATAAGGCCAAGATTGAACTAATTGCCAAACTTCCCTCTCCTAAGACTGTAAAAGATGTGAGATCATTCCTAGGACATGCTGGCTTTTATAGGAGGTTCATTAGGGGATTTAGCGGGATTGCGCGACCCTTGTGTAATCTCTTGGGCAAGGACGTTCCTTTTGAGTGGGGGCATGATTGTGAGGTCGCTTTTTGTAAATTGAAGGAAATGCTAATTTCACCTCCTATCATGCAAACACCCAACTGGAATTTACCTTTTGAAATCATGTGTGACGCCAGTGATTTTGCCATAGGAGCGGTGTTAGGTCAAAGGGTGGATAAAAAACCACATGTCATTTACTACGCTAGTAGAACAATGAATGATGCCCAAAGAAACTATACAACTACTGAGAAAGAGTTGCTAGCGGTGGTTTTTGCCTTAGATAAGTTTCGGTCGTACATCCTAGGTTCACCCATTCTAGTCTTTACGGATCATGCGGCATTAAAATATCTTTTGACAAAACAAGATGCCAAGCAAAGACTAATTAGGTGGATTCTACTCCTCCAAGAATTCAATTTAACAATCAAAGATAAAAAGGGAGTTGAGAATGTTGTCGCCGACCACTTGTCTAGGATCTCCTTTGATGATTCTGCTAACACCCTTCCCATATCTGAGACCTTCCCTGATGAGCAACTGTTTGCTCTTTCCCAATGCCCTTGGTTTGCGGATTTAGTGAACTATCTTGTGACTGAACAGATTCCTACCCATTGGAATGCCCAGGATAGGAAGAAATTTTTGAGAGAGGTGCAAAAGTACTACTTTGATGACCCTTACCTCTTTAAATATTGCCCTGACCAAATATTGATAAGATGTGTGCCGGATATTGAAATACCGAGCATCATGTCATTTTGTCATAGTGAGGCATGTGGGGGTCATTTCTCTGCTAAGAAGACAGCCGCCAAAATCTTACAATGCGGTTTCTATTGGCCTTCCTTGTTCAAAGACTCTTTTGAGTTTTGCAAGACCTGTGAGCGTTGCCAACAATTAGGGGGAGTTACTAGGAGACACATGATGCCCCTCACACCCATCATAGTTATAGAGATTTTCGATTGTTGGGGCATCGACTTTATGGGACCTTTCCAATCCTCCTTTGGTAACCTGTACATCTTACTGGCAGTGGACTATGTGTCCAAGTGGGTTGAGGCTATCCCATCTAAGACCAATGACCATAAAGTAGTTTTGAAATTCTTGAAAGAGAACGTCATGTCTAGATTTGGGGTACCTAAGGCGATCATTAGTGACGGCGGTTCGCATTTTTGCAATCGCCCCTTTGAGACCTTAATGAAAAAATATGGGGTAACCCATAAAGTGTCAACCGCCTACCACCCACAGACCAATGGCCAAGCTGAATTGGCCAATAGGGAGATCAAGCACATCCTAGAGAAGACTGTGAACCCCAATAGGAAAGATTGGTCACTTAGGTTGACTGATGCCTTATGGGCGTATCGCACGGCCTTTAAAACAGTGTTAGGCATGTCTCCCTATCGCATAGTGTATGGAAAGGCGTGCCACTTGCCAGTGGAGATGGAACATAGGGCATATTGGGCTATTAAACACTTGAATTTTAATCTTGATGCCGCAGGTCAGCAGAGGAAGCTCCAGCTAAGTGAGCTCGAAGAAATTAGGCAAGACGCCTATGAAAGTGCTAGGGTGTACAAGGACAAGATGAAAGCATTTCATGACAAGAACATCGCTCGTAAGTCTTTCGAGCCAAATCAAAAGGTCCTGTTGTACAACTCTAGGCTGCACCTTTTTCCTGGCAAGTTGAGGTCCCGATGGGTGGGACCATTTATTGTCAAATCCGTGTTCCCTCACGGGGCTGTGGAGATTGAGAATCCCAAGAATGGCAACATTTTCAAAGTGAATGGACAACGCCTCAAGCCATTTTTGGAGAACTTTTCGCATGAGACTGTGGAAGAGGAGCTTGTAGACCCAGTCTATTGCGAGGCCCCATCAGAGTAACTTCTTTTGTGATTATGTGTATATAGCTCTTTTTACCTTTGTTTAGTTGTTTTCTTTTGGAAATTGTGGATACTCTAACCTTTGTGCAGATTTACTGTAGTGTAAATGATTTACAAGTGCTTTTGTAGCCTCTTCCCATTTTTGTCTTTAAATGCTTATCTTTTCATGCATTGAGGACAATGCTCATTCTTAAGTAGGGGGGGAGGTTCACTTGTGTTCATTTTTCATGCTCATTCTCACACAATAGGTAGCTTCTTTTTGGATATAGAGTAGTATGCATAGCAAGAATCATAGCAAATACTTTTAATGCAAAATTTTTCGATTTTTGAGCTTACATGAGAATAAAACTTGAGACTTATATGCTATGCTTCCTATTGAACTTGCATTATGTACGTAAACTTTCCTATTGCACATGCACGCCAATGGAGCGGAACTAAAACTTATAGCACATCACTTGAACATTTTGTCATTCCATCCATCTATTCATGTTTTGCACATTGTGACTTACATCAAGTTATGCTCATATCGAATACATTTGGTATTGTTAGTCTTGCAAGTCATGATTTTTGATTCAAGCACATTTTCGCTTGATTTGAGCTTTAAGGATCGCATTTTCGCATGAACTTTCATTTATATGTATCATATTCATTTTGGAACAATCGTACAACTTTGAAAGATGATTTTAGGCCATCATTGCTCTTTTGAACCTCAATTCCTTGAAAGTTTCCATTTCGAACCCTAATTTGAGCCAAGAGTGCCAATTCGTTCAAAGCTTAGGAACCCTAGGGTAATTTTGGACGGCGGAGCCGTGTTAGCATGCCGTGGTACTTTTTCCCCGGTGTTTTAAGTTGGTGGTGGTTGAAAACAAATTGGAACAAGGTTTGGTGGCTTGCAAAGTTGGAAAATTGCATAAACAAGCAAAATTTGGCATTTTCAGCAAAGTGGGACCGGTACCCCTCATTGTGGGACCGGTACCCCCTTACAGAATTAAATGGGACCGGTACCACTTTAAGTGGGACCGGTACCACCTGCTGCAGTTTGAAATTTTCGAGCTTTTAAAGCCCTAGCCCGACATTCAACCCCACTTCAACCCTTTTTCACCCACTTTTCTCACCTTTTCTCTCATTTTCAACCCCTCCCAAGCATCCTCCATCACTTTGGAGAGATTTTTACCACTCCTCACCAAATCCACCATCAAAACCCTAATTTTCCCACTTTTTCACCATACATCGCCCCATTCCCATCTCAAATCGCAAAAACCCTAACCCTAAACCTGAAAATCCACCATTTTACACACTCTTTCCATTGATTGAAGGCGGGTACGCACTAGAGTGGCGGTAGTGGACTTCTTTGGGTGTTTTGAAGCATTATCTTGCATTGTGGGTAAGTGTTTCAAATTTGTGAAGTTGCAAGCAAGTTAGGTTTTTGTTCTACATTTGGTGATTTGTGTTTGGGTGAAGTTTGTTATTGTTTTGGGGATTTTAGTATTGTTGGTAGTGATTTGTGTGATTATGGAGCTTGTGGGAAGGAAAATGCTTTGTGATGCTAAGAGGGGGTGTTCGATGTTCATTGAAATGGGCTTGTGGGACTGTGTAGTAGCCATGCTAGTGCTACTTTGTGTTTTTGGTCTAGTTGTGACGCTTATGGCTAGGACCAAGACACCGAAAGGAGGGAAAGCCTCAGGCTCTTCTGTGGAGCAGGCAGTCAAAAAGAGAAAGGCAAGCTCTTCTCAACCTGTGAAGAAGGGAAGGGGAAAGAGGCATGAGAGTGAAAGTGAAGAGAGCGAGGATGATGACATTGAGGCCATGTTTGATGAAGGTGGGGAAGAAGGGGAAGAGGATGAATGGGTTCAGTCACTTGCAAAAAGAGGTTTCATTTGTGAAAGGACTGTGGAAGCTTCAACCTTTATCCACACTCATCCCATTCGAGGTGCCATAGATACCCAACACTTGGGCTTCCTGTGTAGGCCTGTGGAGGGCTATCACCCATCCGTGGTAAGAGAGTTTTACTCGAATCTGAGAGTACATTCGGAAATGGAATATCACATGAAGACTACTGTAGGTGGAAAGTCCTTTCTTGTGAACACTACAGTCATTGCTACGGCCTTGGGATATCCTCGACCTTCTCATGCAGATGGTGTCCCTTACCCATTCCGCCCTTTGACACCTTTCGATGGGGCATCCTTCACTCGAGCTATGTGCTCAAACCCTGTGCCAATGATATCATTCAATAAAAATCAGTTCACCCCTGGGAAGCTAAAGCCCGAGTATGCATTAATGAACAAAATCATCCACTGTCGCATTGACCCAAAAGGAAAAGAGAAAGTACCAAGAGTCGATGAGATCAAGTTTCTTTTTGAAGTGATGAATGGGCGGCGAATTGACTTCGCAGCGGTGATTTGGGCAGTAATGAGGGACTTTGTGAACTTCGCAAGCAAGTCGACCTACATGCCTCATCCTTGCTTGATCACTCAGATTGTAAAAGCTGAAGGAATTAAGCTGCCTCCAAAGAACAAAATGACACTTCCTCACTTTGGTCCCATAAACAATGTAACCGAAGCAAGGAGTATAGCTGCTTCAGTGAAGCCCAGGCCAGCTCAATCCCAGTCAGTTTCTGAAGGGCCGTCCTCGTCGTCAGCACCTAAGCCTGCAAGTACATCTCCACTCAAGAGAATGGAGCGCCGAATCAAGAGATGGTTCAAATGCATTCTGGGGAAGCAGAAGCAGATTGACCATAGACTGGCTAGGTTGGAGAGAGAGGTTCTTGTGCTTAGAGGTGACCCATCCGCTGTTGAGCCGCCAGTTCCCACCTTGGAGGGGGATTCCGATGAGCTTGATGACTGTGTGGATGAAGATGATTTCAGTGATGAGGAGGAATCAGAGGAGGAGTAGTTGGGGGTGTTTTCTTTAGTAGTTAGGTTGTTTGTGTTTCAGTTATGTTTTTACTTTTCTAAATCTAGTTTTATTTCGTTTAGGGTAGCATAGGGCGGTGTTGGCACAGGGTAGTGACCCAAGCCATGTTAAAGCCAACACCCGTTTTGTTCTGAAGCCCCTTTGTGTAAACCCACGGTCATTACATGCTTAGAAGTCCTTTTTGATTTTAAAGTGTCGGTTGTTCCCTTATGAACATTATGCATCTATGAATGGTTAGTTTTTGTTATGAATGCCTTATTTCTGCTTCATGGTGTATGCTTCCGCGTTACTTCATTCCACTCATTCTTATATCATTGTTTTTAGTTCTTGTTGATGGATATTGGTTTTGTGAAACTCTTATTGGCAAAAATTTCACACACATGGAAAAGGGACAAGCATAAGTAGTTCAATTTCTTGCAATGTATGTCAAGCTAAAGTAGTATGCTCATGTTTGCATGTTGAAAGCGAACTCTTTTGTGCATTTATTTGTTTCTTTTCTCTTAGTTCTTACTTCTTTTTGGTTCAAATCTTACTAGGGACTAGCAAGATACAGGTTGGAGGGTGTGTTTAGCACATAATTCGCCCGTTTTTACTTGTCTTTTTGTACATATTACCTGTTCTTCAACCCTAGTTTGGCTTGATTCTGGTATTTTTAACCTTTTCATTGTTTTTGAGCACGTGCAGGTTGCATGGTGCTAATTCCA
>JAESVK010047281.1:0-12285 GCA_017140935.1 Hamamelis virginiana | reverse complement strand
TTTTAATTTTTATTTTTCAGCCTATGTAGTGTTTAAACATTTAACCAATTAATCATCAAACACAAATAAAATCACTATTTACTTAAAATTTGTTAATACTAAGAAAAATCCGACTAGTAGGTGCTGTTAAGAAAGGATAATATTAATACTAACGTAGGGTTGGTTTAGTTAACTTATAAGGATAATATTACTTGTAAGCATAGAGGGAACCCTTTTTTATTCTTTTTATTTTCTATTTTTATTTTTATTTTTGGTGTAAATTGACGTATCACTAAACATTATTCCATTACTTTTTCGGTGTTTCCATATGAAACCAAAAAGACCCCTAAGTCAAGTGAAGGTAGTAGCATAAAAGGCAATGAGGTTTCCAAGAAAAAAAATATTTTTTTATGATGATATTTTTTAGAAATCGATTCCTAGATTACTGTGAGCATGACAAACATATGAAGGTATCTATAGAGTGCTTAGCCCTGAACATATCCTTAAATCAAACTTTGCGAACTATGGCAAGGTAATATACCATATTAAACACCTTTTTTGTAGGCATTAGTACTAGTTGAAACATTAGATATGGATAATCAGAATTCAATGAAATTTATTTTTAATTCAAAATTAAATCCCATAATTCTCTCTGTTTGATTGCAAAGTAAGTGGTGGGAAAAAAAAAATAAAAAAAAAAGGGAAACATGGAATCTTGCAAACTGTCAATCCAAATACGTACCACCTGTAATAAGATTCCTAGTCTTCATTTACAATTCTACTGTCTTCTCGGGAATCAAACAAATAATAAAGTAAGTTTGGGTTCTTAATTTTTTTTTTTTTTCCTTTTTTTTCTGGTCTATCATTTTCCCTTGGAAGTTCAGTTTATTTGAACCAAGGTTTCAAATTCCACTAAATCTGAACATTTAATTTCATTTTTGAACCATTTCGTTGACTCCTCACAATTTCAAAGAATTCCACCTCATCTCATACAAAATCTTTTTGATGCTTTATGCTTACAAAAAAAAAAAAAAAAAAAAAAAAAAAAAAAAAAAAAACCTCCAACAAAACCACAAAAAATATAATTGAATTAAATGAAATGGGATTTTCATGTTTCTTCAGCCCAAGAAGTTCATGAGATAAGTTGAATCAATCACATACTTGAGCCTCAAGTGTGACAATGAAAAAAACTTGTTGCAGGGATGGTACCACTACGGCACTTAAAGGATCTTATGGGTGATGGGATCTTCACTTATGAATTCTCCACCAAGATCCTGTGAGACTTTAGCAGTGCAGTCTTTAGAAGCAATGCAGCAAAACTTGCTCAGATAGTATTAGTAGACGCTGTTAGGGCTATATACTAAAAGCCATGTTTTTATGTAATAGACGTTAGTATTTATTTATCAATGAATTCTGATATTGCATATTAAATGAGAATCTGTATGAGCTATGTTTGCATTATATTATCTTCTAATATTATGCATGTGTGTCTTTTATTCTATATAGTAGATGATCTGGTGTGTAGAGTTCGGCTTACACACAGAAGATCAGATCATCAGTTCTTGTAGAATATAAGTCTATTGTTCACAATCTGATATGGAGTTGGACACACTATCGGTAAGATTGTAGCACATGATTTCAGTAGGTCTGTCTTGACTACGGGGAATGGTTTAGTTCCAACTTCTTGTGCTAGTACACTTGTGTGTATTAAACGAGACCGTATTGAGGTAATTATTTTATACTGACACATAAAATAATTAATACCTCATGATTATTATGAATACTTATACTCTTAATCCCGAAATAATTAATTGACACATGCATTTATTGTTCGTTATTTTGATTCATAAAGAGTGAGATCTTTATAGGTCAATAATCTCGATGAGTTGGATAACTGCATTAATTGTATGGTGAATATTTATTATTGACGGAATCCACGTCCTGGTATAGGGATTGATGATACCCCCTTGAGGATACTTATAAGTTTTGATTATGTCAAACCCTGCAGGTGGATTTTGTATCCGACATATCAAATAAGTTAAGTGGAAGGTCTCAAGGAAATTAATAGATGTTGATTAAATTATATTGTCAGTAATTTAATTTAATCAACGGGTATCTTTAGTCTTAACATGGGGAGATTAATAAGTATTTAATAATAAAGAGCTCGAAATTTATTTTCGAATAAGTTAGGGAGTGCAGTTATAATTCTTTAGTGGTATGAATTATAATTAATGTAAATATGTTTTTAATATTTACATTAGGAGCCCGAAACTTATTTGCTTTTGGGTCCCTACCGTAGCCTATATATATGCCATGTTGGGCAGCCACTAGGTTAAGACGAAATATCTAAACCCTAGAGGCAGCCGTCCAACAAGGAGAGCATAAAGAGAGCCACTCTCTCTTCACGTTCTGGCATTGGGGAATACGGTAGAAGGCTTGAAGGATCGAGCAGTGATCATCCGTTCGTGATCTTTGAGATCAATCCAGACAGATCTCCAGGTACGGATTTTTCTATATGCTATAGTATTCGGATTTATTTTTTTTTGGCAAGATCCATAAACACTATCACGAGTTCATGGGATTTCCGCTCCCAACAGCCACAACCTCAAATCAAACAATAGAGATCCAAGTAAGGTTTTGATAATTCTAATATCACAAGTAATACCCATTTCAATCTATTCGATAAAAGACTAATCCTTGTATTTTGTCGACAGGATCTGTTTATGAAATCAACCTTGGACTCTGTATTCAAAGTTGTTCTAAGTGTGGAACTAGACAGCATGTGTGGAACATTTGAAGAAGGCACCCAGTTCTCCAATTCTTTTGATGAAGCTAGTGCAATAATCATGCATGATGCACCGATACTTTGACATTTTCTGGAAGATCAAACATTGGATCAAAAGCAGTATTAAGGGATAGTATCAAAGTGGTCGATGAATTTGTGTATAAAGTAATCAGAAGCAAAATCGAACAAGTCCACACGTTGCAAGATGATGCACCTGTGAGTAGACTACTTAGCCTTAATTCTGTTTTTCATTTAACTAGAACAAAATTCACATACAATACTTGAATGATAGATGAAGAAGGGAGACATTTTGTCGAGGTTTCTAGAATTGAATGAGACAGATCCCAAGTACTTAAAAGACATAGTTCTCTGTTTTATAATTGTGGGCAAAGACACAACAGCAACCACACTTTCTTGGTTCCTTTACATGCTCTGCAAGCATCCTCTCATACAGGAAAAGATTGCAAAGGAAGTGAGGGAAGCAACAAAATTGAAGGATAATTCAAGCTTTGATGAGCTTGCAGCCAGCATAAGTGAAGAAGCCATTGACAAGATGCATTATCTGCATGCAGCTTTGACTGTGAAGACAAACCAGTTTTGCTGAATGGTTTTTGTGTGTGTTGAAGCTTCACACACAGATTGCTTATTTATAATAAAAAGGGAAGATCCAAACAAGGAAATTCCAATATTACAATCAATTACAATAAAAGACAAACAAGGAAACCCCAATATTGTAATCAATCAGAATACAATCAAGAGAGAAGATATTATGGAGGGAATTGAGGTCTTATATGCTTATTACACCCCCGCAAACTGATGGGGGGTAGCACCATCAGTTTGGAGTGAAAATCAAGGAAGGTAGCAGTGGGAACTCCCTTAGTGAAGATGTCAGCAAGTTGACGATGAGTGGAAACAAAACGAGTAGAGAGTACTCCAGAGGTAACCAAATCCCGAACAAAATGGTAGTCGACTTCAATGTATTTTGTACGCGCATGAAGCACTGGATTAGCAGCCATATGTGTAGCACTGATGTTATCACAGAGCAGAAGTAAAGGTTGAAAAATGGGCACACACAACTCACGCAAAAGATAAGAGAGCCAAAGTATCTCGGAGACGGAAACAGTCAAGGCTTTGTACTCGGCTTCAGCAGTGGAGCGAGCTACAGTAGGTTGTTTCTTTGAACCCCAAGAGACAAGATTGCTGCCAAGCTAGATAAATGCAAAAACCTGTGGTAGATCGGCGAGTGGTGGGGCAACCAGCCCAATCTGCATCAGAGTAACCGAGAATGTTTGAAAGAGGGCTAGAAGAGAAAGTGAGGCCAAAACCAAGAGTGCCTTTTAAGTAACGAAGGATTCGTTTGACAGCTTGATCATGCACAGTGGTTGGATTGGCCATGAACTGACAGGCTTGATTAAGAGCATAACTGACATCAGGCTGTGCGAGAGTGAGGTATTGAAGAGTGCAAACTGTACTGCGATATAACTGAGGATTAGGAAGAGGGTTTCCATCTAAGGTAGACATTTTGGAGCCTGAAGCAACCGTAGTGGCACATGGTTTACAGCCAAGCATGTTTGTGCGCTGTAAAAGATCCAAGGTGTATTTAGTTTGTGTCAAACAGAGTGAGGAAGAGTCACGTTTAGCTTCAACACCAAGAAAGAAATGTAAATCACCTAAATCCTTCATGGAAAACTGTTGATTCAGACTATGAATGAATTCAAGGAGAAGAGACCTGTTGTCACCCGTCAATATAATGTCATCTACATATAGCAAGAGAATTATTAAACTAGCAGAGGAGTGAAGGACAAACATAGAGATGTCAACAACACTTTGTTGAAATCCAGCCTGGAGTAGATGAGTGCTAAAACTTTGAAAACCAAGCTCGAGGAGCCTGGCGAAGTCCATATCATATTTATAAAGACAACAAACATGAGTGGGCTTAGAGGCATCAACAAACCCAGGAGGCCTCTGCATATAAACTTCCTCTTGAAGAACTCCATGGAAGAAGGCATTCTTGACATCAAGTTGCCTAATAGGCCAACCTTTTGAGATTGCAACAGTAAGAACAATGCGAACAGTAGTAGGCTTCACCACATGACTAAAGGTCTTTGAAAAATCAATGCCAGGTTGTTGGTGAAAACCTTTGGCAACTAGGCGTGCTTTGTATCTCTCAATGGTACCATCACTACGGTATTTAATACGATACACCCAACGACAACCAACAGTATTCATTTTTGATTGAGCAGGAACAAGAGACCAAGTTTAATTCTGTAAGAGGGCATCATATTCCTCATGAATGGCGGTGACCCATTGAGGTTGATGAGAGGCTTGCTGAAATGAGGTGGGTTCAGAAGAAGAATCCAAGATAGATGTAAAAATAGTTGGAAGAGGATGCTTGGAGGCATAGAGGTCAAGGATGACTTTCGGTCGTCTGGTATTATCTTTGGTGCAGGTAATCATGGGGTGGAGAGATGTGGAAGGGTGATCCAGAGGCAGAGATGGTGACATTGGTGAAGGTGATGTGGATGATGGGGATGGAGGATTTGTTGGTGGTGGCGGTGGTGGTGAGGGTAAATGTGGGGATGGAGAGATTGGTGGTGGTAAGGAGGGTAAAGGTAGTGGAGATGGTGATGTAGAGGTTGGTATAGGAGAAGATGATGACAATTGGGGCGATATATGGGTTAATGGAAGTGGTAAGAATACCCTTTGCAAATCTGTTGTTGATTGTGGTGAAGACATCTGCATACCATGAAAAGGAAACACATTCTTATTAAACACAACATGCCGAGATATAAATTTTTTCCAGATTTGGGTTCATAACAGTGATAACCTTTGTATGTATCAGTATAACCCATAAAAATGCAAGCTAAGGATTGAGGACTGGGTTTATCTTTCTAGTAGGGGCCCATGTAAGGAAAACATTGGCAACCAAAAGATCTCAACTGGGAGTAATCTGGAGCATCAGTGAATAACATTTCATAAGGTGATTGACCACCTAAAACCCTTGTTGGCATTCTGTTTATGAGAAAAACAGCAATAGTGTAAGCTTCCAACCAAAAGCGTTTGGGCATTGAAGACTAAAATAACAAAGTGTTTCCAATTTCTTTGACATGGCGGTGTTTTTGCTCTGCCACTCCATTTTGTTCATATGTATGTGGACAAGAAATAAGCAAAGCAATCCCAAAAGCATCGAGTACACATTTACATTCACCCTTAATAAGTTCTAAAGCACCATCACATTGAAAGCATTTGATTCGGACTTCAAACATATTCTCAACCAAATTTTTAAAAAGGCAGAAAGATTGCACACTGTCAGACTTAGCTCGCAATGGGTAGATCCAAGTATAACGACTGAAATCATCAACAAATATGATATAATATTTAAAGCCACTGACAGAAGTAGTCAGGGATGGTCCCCAAATGTCACAATGCACTAGTTATAATGGAGAAATAGATTGTCTGGAAGAAGAAGGAAAAGACAATTTATGACTCTTGCCCATTTGACAAAACTCGCAAATATCCTTAGGCAAAGAATCTATTACATTGACCAATCCTCTTGACTTAACAAGTGAAAGAGTCTGAAGAGACGGATGGCCAAGACGATTGTGCCAAATCCATGCAAGTGCTCGAGATCCATAATATGCCACAAGTTCTCCTCCTTTATTCTCACGCCGACGAACTGGAATTGGATAGAGATTGCCACTAATTGGACCTGCTAATATGGTTCTCCTAGTTCGCAAGTCCTTAATTTCAAAACCCCATGAGAAAAAAGAACAGAACAATTATTTTCTTTGGTGAGTTGAGCTACAGACAACAATTTTTTAGCAAGTCCAGGCACCAACAAAACATTCTTGAGTGATAATTCTGAATTTTCAATATGATTAATGGATTTACCAGTTTTAGTGATTAGGAGAGTCATACCATCACCAACAAGCACTTGATCGGAGCCTGGAAAATTTTGAGTCTATTGAAGCATTGTGGGATCATATGTCATATGGCTGGTGGCTCCAGAGTCAAGCAGCCAATGTGATTTAGAAGGGTGAATGGAAGACAGATTTGGTTCAAGCTGAAAACCTGCAAATGCCTATGAAAGATTGTTGTTTCTAGAAGCATTATAACGAAAGAAACATTTGTCAACAGTATGCCTATATTTCTTACAAATCTGACATTGTACCACTTGTTGTCCAAGATTGTTTGGAGGAACAAAGTTGTTGGAGAGACCTTTCTTAGAGTTGTTGAAGACAGAATTAATTGGAGGTGGTTGACGAGGTCGTGCACCCATTAAACAACCCGAATGGAAGGTATTGGGCTGACGAGGTCGTGCACCCACTGTGTCTTGTTGATTGAACGCAAAACCAAAACAACCACGATTCCCAACACTATTTTGAGTACCACCACTGTTTTGAAACTTACGATTGTTTGGGCGTTGACCACGGCCTTGATTGCGATTTGTGAACAAGGCAGTTTGAGTATCATGGTCATTCAAGTAAGCACCTGTGTTAAAACGAGACAACCTCTGTTCATGACCCAAAAGACGAGCACGAAGCTCCGTGAAGGTTGGGGGTCACTCCGATTTTCCATGGCGATAACAGATTGATTGTAGTCTGCCTCTAAACCATTAAGGACAATGGTTACAAAATCTATATCTTGAATTTTGTGGCCAATGGCAGCAAGAGAATCAGCCACGATTTTGATGTTTTGTAGATATTCGGTAATGGTTTTGGTCCCTCTTTTTGTGTTATGAAGTTCATCAACAAGATTAGAGTGTCAGGTTTGAGATTGTTGGAGAAACAACTCATGTAAGAGATCCCAAATTTCTTTTGAAGTAGATAGACCAAGTGTTTGGGCTGCAAGTCCCTCAAAAAGAGTTGCAGTTAGACATGATTTCACAAAGTGGTCATACTTATGCCAGGCAATGTAAGCAGGATTCAAAGACAAAGAACCAGTTTAGGTTGTATCTTTTGGAGGATCGACAGTTCTAGGAGGTTGAGTAATGGAGCCATCAACATGACCAATTAGATCTGTACTAATAAGTATTGATTCAACCTGATCTCGCCACAGGAGGTAGTTTGTGTCATCAAGTTTTACTGACACAAAGTTTGTGATGTTGGTAATAGGGAGTGGTGTGTTGGGAGTTTGGAATGAAGAGGAA
Organism: Hamamelis virginiana; assembly: GCA_017140935.1. Lineage (NCBI taxonomy): Eukaryota > Viridiplantae > Streptophyta > Magnoliopsida > Saxifragales > Hamamelidaceae > Hamamelis > Hamamelis virginiana. The sequence continues at coordinate 4,372 of JAESVK010047281.1, read as the reverse complement.
GAAGATGATGCCATTAAAGACAAAGACGGGAAAAAAAAATCTGGAAATGGAAGTAGAAAGAAGAAAGACAAGGAAGAAGATAATACCTTCAAGAATATTGCAACAATCAATGGAAGGTTTAAGATGGCTCTTATACCATGAAGACAAACCAGTACGTTTTGCTGAATGGTTTTTATGTGTGTTGAAGCTTCACACACAGATTGCTTATTTATAATAAAAAGGGAAGATCCAAACAAGGAAATCTCAATATTACAATCAATCACAATAAAAGACAAACAAGGAAACCCCAATATTGTAATCATTCAGAATACAATCAAGAGAGAAGATATTATGGAGGGAATTGAGGTCTTATATGCTTATTAGGCTGAGACACTCAGACTCTATATTGCAATTCCAATGGTAATACAAACAGCATTACATACATACAAATGTATATATCCATAATAATATTTAGTAAATAAAGCTTAATTGATTTGTGGGGGATGTTGTCACAGGAAGGGAAGCTTTGTTTTTCAGATGATACATGGCCAGAAATATTCAGTGTGAGAAAATGGGATTTAGTGTCATACCTACTGGGAGAGGAAATCCCATGAACAAGTGATAGTGCGTATAAATTAAACCAAAAAAAAAAAAAAAAAATTCGAATCATCTATAAGAAAAGGATGAATCCATACCTTGAGATCTGTCTGGATTGATCTCAAAATTCACGAACTGTAGAATACTGCTCGATCCCTTCAAGCCTTCTACCGTATTCCCCAATGCCAGAACGTGAAGAGAGAGTGGCTCTTTATGTGCTCTCTTTGATGGACGGCTGCCACTAGGGTTTAGAGAAAATATTTCGTCTTAACCTAATGGCTGCCCAACATGGCATATACATAGGCTACAGTAGGGACCTAAAGGCAAATAAGTTTGGGCTCCCAATGTAAATATTAAAACCTATTTACATTAATTATAATTCATTCCACTAAAGAATTATAATTGCACTCCCTAGCTTATTCGAAATTAAATTTCGAGCTCTTTGTTATTAAATACTTATTAATCTTCCCACGTTAAGATTACAGATACCTGTTGATTAAATTAAATTACTGACAATTTTATTTAATCAACATCTACTAATCTCCTTGATCAATTCCACTTAACTTATTTGATATGTCGGATACAAAATTCACCTGCAGGGTTTGACATAATCAAGACTTATAAGTATCCTCAAGGGGGTATCATCAATCCCTATACTAGGACGTGGATTCCGTTAATAATTAATATTCACTGTACAATTAATACAGTTATCCAACTCATCGAAATTATTGACCTACAAAGATCTCACTCTTTATGAATCAAAATAACTAACAATAAATGCATGTGTCCATTAATTATTTCGAGATTAAGAGTATAAGTATTCATAATAACCATGAGGTATTAATTATTTTATGTGTAAGTATAAAATAATTACCCCAATACGGTCCCGTACAATCTTACCGATGGTATGTCCAACTCCATCTCAGATTAAGAACAATAAGCTTATATTCTACAAGAACTGATGATCTGATCTTCTATGTGTAAGCCGAACTCTACACACTAGATCATCTACTATGTAGAATAAAAGACACACATGCATAACATTAGAAGATAATATAATGCAAACATAGCTCATACAGATTCTCATTTAAAATGCAATATCAGAATTCATTAATAAATAAATACTAAGGTCTATTACATAAAAGCATGGCTTTTAGTATATATCCCCAACAATACCAACCATATGCCATGGGCGGAATGAAATTCTTATGGGGTGATGATGCAGAGGATTTCAGGCCAGAAAGATGGCTAGATGAAAATGGTACTTTCAGGCAAGAAAGCCCATTTAAATTCAGAGTCTTCGAGGTAAGAAAGACGGTTATTTTCAATTCAAGTTCAGCATAAGAGAAATTAGTCTACTAAAAATCAATTTTAAGTTGAAATTTGTCTACCTTGGAGGATACTATATATGAGGTGGGTTTGTTTTTTTTGTTACACAGGCGGGTCAAAGAATTTGTTTGGGAAAGGAGTTTGCTTACAGGCAAATGAAGATCTTCTCGGCAGTCCTCCTAGGCGGGTTCATGTTCAAGCTGAGCGATATAAAGAAAACCGTCAATTACAGGATCACGCTTACTCTACAAATTGATGGGGGCCTTCATGTCTATGCCTTCCGTAGATTGTGGCATTGAAATCCTATATATATATGCAGTATGCTTAAACATTCACTAGCTTATTGCCAATAGCCCTTTTCTGTATACAAGTTTAAAAATGCAAACAGTATGATGTTGCTTCACATTAGTGTTCTGGTAAGGCTTTATTTGTTGTTAAAGAGGCTGTGCATGTCTTTTTTACGAAATCCAGTGATGGACGAAATTACTCGCAAACCTCATCTGCTTAAATTGCTTTGGTGTTTTAATTGATAATGTAATATTGGTAGATTATATTATTAAAGGTGTGAAAACACCCACCAGAGTGTTTTTTTCTTTTTTTTTTTTTTTTTTTTTTTTTTTGTGTTTTCACTGTGTTTCAGGCAGTTTCGTCTTTTCAATAAAATATTTTCACTTGTGGACCTTTCGATAAACTTGAGAGATTTGAGGGACTTTTGGATTATTTTTTATTTTTTATTTTTTGGTTTCTTTGACTTCAGACAAATTTGGAATGTAAACTAATTACAATAAAATAATTATAAAAAAAAAAAAACACATGCAAGGCAAATGAGAAAATTGATGCCCCAAATTGTGCAAATGAGAAAAAAGAAACCCCAAATTGTTCCATTATTGGTGTCTTCCAATTAGCTTTATGACTTATTATCTTTAGTACAGCTTTATACCTTTTATACACAAGACAAGAAAGCTCGAACAGAATGGCATGAGCCTTAAAAGATAAGGTACCCCTTTTTTTTCAAGTCACTGCCCATTTGGGTGCCAAAAGGGATCAAAATGCAGACCAAGAGAAGAGATCAAAGGCAATCCTCTTGACCCCATGATTCTGATCCTCACGGTATGGGCATGAACCACACCAACTTCTAGCCTATGAAGCCTCTTATATCCCACTGTGGTCCCATTCGCAACCTGATTCCCGTCTGCGATAATTTCATGCCGATGGATCCGCTGACCAAGCCCAATTGCTTCTTGAATCCTAATCACATTGAACCTCAGCCCTTGATCTCTCCCTCTAATTTCAATCCAATGCTCCTTTTTCTCTTGATTACTTGGAGCCCAATATGTCCACAAATGGTCATCATCTAGCACATTTTCGGGTCCAAAACCACCACTCTTGCCTCCTCGCTGGCTACTGGCTTTAACAGAGCATTTCTCAGCTAAATTAACAGAAAATATGGTGTTAATTGCGTATTTAAATTCTGTTAATCGATGGACGTCAGTTTCTGATATAAGCCCAGTGGTATTGGGAGGCACGTTTAATAGTAGCACACAATTTCGTCCCACGGAGTTGTAGTAAATCTCAAGTAACTCATTAAGCTTCTTTGGTGCTTGTGATTTATGCCAAAACCAACCTGTTCGGATTGAAACATCACATTCCGGTGGCAACCAATCTGTTCCTTCTGGATCACCACTGTCGAGATAACTGCACCATAATCACTAAGTAATTAGTTAGTGTATTTGGATGTCGCATTCAAATAATTATCGTTTTTTCTTTGATTGGGTATTAGTGATAAGATTGAACCCTCACTTCATTGCCTTTTTCCCTTTTAAAATGTCGTGTTTGCACTACTGTGCTATACTTTGTCAAAGATAATGAATTTAATTCATTTCCCTTCCCTTTTTTAGCTAAGGACAAATTATTTACTAGCTAAGTAAAATTGGTACTTACTCAAGAATGCTACCATTTCCGAAGGATAGCGTAGTCCGATTAATGGTGGACCAGCACGTGCTCCCGGCAAATCCATTCTCATTTCCGACCCACCTGATGTCCGGACCAGTATCGGAAAATATATTAATTGAACTCTGCAATTCCTTTACCATAGAGAACCAATCCGCAAAGTAGTAGGACATGTTTGGCGCATTTGATCCTTTTGCGCTATCGAACCAAATCTCTCTAACACTTCCATAACTAGGAGGAAAAAAAATGTGAAATGTATTAATGATCAATTCTGCATAAAGTCCTTTAATTAAGTCTATTTCTTCTATAACTTATGTGTTCACATATTTTGAAAATTAATTTTTCTTTTAACATTTCAAAACAGAAAACAAGAATCGACAATGTAACCTAACAAGACCTTACTTTTTGAGTAGCTCCTGTAATTGGGCTAAATAATACTCATTGTACTCCAATTCATGCCCATATCTTGTATCATGTTCATCCCACGGTGATAAATAGAGCCCAATATCCACACCTC
>JAESVK010047277.1:0-11199 GCA_017140935.1 Hamamelis virginiana | reverse complement strand
AATGGTGGAGTTCGACTCTTTTGCTTGGACGTGTACCCGCACATCATCGAGGAAGTAATTAATGCACAACCTCAAGATACGAAACTGCAGAAATGGTTCAAAGCCATGGCTGAGAAAGAACCCGAAACTTGGCAAACTGGAAGAGACGGAGGTCTGAGGACACGAGGGAGGCTCTGTGTGCCCGATGTACCTGAATTAAAGGAGAAAATCCTTGGTATAGCTCACCGTTCCAAATATTCTATACATCCAGGAAGTACCAAGATGTACAAAGACTTACGACGACAATTCTGGTGGAAAGGCATAAAGGCGGACGTGGCTAAATTTGTGGAGTCATGTTACACATGCCAAAGAGTAAAGGCGGAACATCAGAAACCACCAGGATTGCTCCAACCTTTGGAAATACCTGTGTGGAAATGGGAGCACTTATCCATGGACTTTGTCACTGACTTGCCAAGGTCGAAGAAAATGCACGACGCTATTTGGGTAGTAGTAGATCGATTGACAAAATCCGTGCATTTTATCGCTTATAGTATGAATTATTCGGTAGAAAAGTTGGGAAAGCTATATGTTGAAAACATTGTTCGTTTTCATGGCATTCCAGTCTCAATCGTATCCGACAGAGATTCTCGATTCGGATCTGGCCTATGGAAAAGTTTGCAAAAAGCTTTCGGCACAGAAATTAAAATGAGTACGACAGCACACCCACAAACTGACGGTCAAACGGAGCGAGTAAATCAAGTTCTTGAAGACATGCTACGAGCTTACGTTTTGGACTTTGGAGAATCGTGGGAGGATTCTTTACCACTGGTAGAATTCTCATACAACAACAGCTATCATGCAAGCATCGGGATGGCACATTTCGAAGCTCTGTATGGCAGACCGTGTAGGTCACCTACTTGTTGGGGAGAAGTTGGCGAGAGATCCTTCTGGAAATCGAAATTGGGGAAATTGGATCCTAACTTGGGTCCTGAGATTATTCGGGAAACCTCAGAGAAAATTGATATCATCCGAGAACGGCTACAAGCTGCTCAGAATAGACAAAAACATTATGCAGACAAAGGTAGACGGCCAATGGACTATGAAGTTGGGGATGAAGTTCTTTTGAAAATATCGCCCGTAAGAAGTCTGGTTCGTCACAAAAAGAAGGGAAAGCTATCGCCACGATATGTAGGCCCGTTTCCAATCACAGCTAAGATCGGAACAGTAGCTTATCGATTAGATTTACCTATGGAGCTTGCTGGAATTCACAACGTATTTCATGTATCTATGCTGAAGAAGTATGTTCGTGATCCGTCGCACATCATTGATCACAGCGATCTCAAGGTGAATGAAAATGCAAAGTATGTTGAAAAACCATTCAAAATATTAGATCGTGAGGTGAAGAAGATTCGCACGAAAGAGATACCATTAGTCAAAGTACAATGGAATCGACATGATGAAGGAGAAGCTTCTTGGGAAGTAGAGTCTGAAGTTCGTAAGAAGTATCCTTACTTATTTGCTGATGACTGATTTCGGGGACGAAATCCCGATTAAGGGGGAGGTATTGTAAGACCCCGAAAATTTTTTTTTAGCATATATATATATATTTTATCTATTTATATATGTGATTGTTGTTATTATATTTTAAATACACTTGGCATTTTGCCATTGGGCAATGAAATGTGCCATGTGGTCATCAATTAAGAAGGGTGCATGAGAAATTATGTACACCCTTGGGTGACATCTAAAATGTGAATGGTGGGTATATATGAATGGTGGATGAATGAAAGAGTGGTGGATGAATCTAAGAGTGGTAGCTAAATTTGAGAGTGGTAGATAAATTTGAGAATGGAAGATGAGAGTGGTGGATGAATCTAAGAGTGGTAGCTAAATTTGAGAGTGGTAGATAAATTTGAGAATGGAAGATGAGAATGATGGATGAATGTGAGAATGGTGGATAAATTTGAGAATGGAAGATGAGAATGATGGATGAATGTAAGAGTGGTAGATAAATTTGAGAATGGAGGATGAACCATTTCTCTATAAATACCACATTTCAAATGCTAATGAATACACAAGTAGTAGAGAAAAATTTAGAGAAAGAAAGAGAAAGAAAAGAGTGAGAAGTACTCTTTGAGTTGGCAAGGAGCAAGCACTTGAAGTTCAACACACACACAACCAAGGTAGGGTTCTACTATCTTACATATTTCATGTTGAGTTTGAAAGAAAATAAGGATTTCTTGTCTTCTTTAGAAGTAGAAATCTTGTTTGATAAATTCATGTAAAAATGAATTTGGCTTGAGGTTGAAAAATTAAAGTTCATATACGTTGAATTTTTCAGATTTCAATTCATAACAGTTTTAGTATAGAAATTCTAATTAAATGTAGAAAAATCGTTTTTGAGCAAGGTTTGTTGGAATAATTTCCTAACTTCTAAATTTGTTTTCAATAAAAATTTTATGAAGAAATGATGTGATTTACTATTTTTCTTTGATTTTAGAAATGGTTGTTACACAGCAGTTAATCACACTGTTTTTGTGTATCAACTTGAATTTAAAATCAGATGATGTTCCACTCATCCTAAAATCTTGAAAATTTATGGAGGTATTCATACATGAATCTAGTTTCTACCTGTAAAATTTCACATTTTTATTCGAAGAGATGAATTTTTAAAAATTCAAATACTATTGCTGGTTTGAACAAATATATATATTTCCAGCTTTTTGTTTTGAGATGCTAAATAATATTTTAGCATAGGAAAATACTTTTTCCTTGAAGCATTTCGAATTTATGAATAATATCGACAGGAAAATGGTTTTATTTTATGGGATATATATAAATATTATATATATGTCAATGATGTTGATAATTCAATTGAGTGATAATATTGAATTGAAGTATTTCTTTAGATACCTAAGGGTATTTATACAAATTAGTTGAGATATCTGGAAAAAATGGATACTGTGGACTTAAGGTAAACCCCTGAGAATGAATATATTGCTTAGGGAACTGTGTTGACCTATATTCAGTAATGATATATATTACGAATGATGATGTGATTATCTTGATTCTTTTAAAATCAAGTATAAGATAATAATAAAGATTATAACATGCTGTTATTGTTTATTATGAGTAACATAATGTATATGGCGCATGTTATTTATGATGCATAAAATATATGCATGTGATATTTGCCATACTAATTGCAAAATAAATTGGCATATGGCAACGTGGTTGTATTGGAAAGAAAGTGACTGGACTTTTAAGTAAATTCCTTACATCTCTTAGTAACAATGTATTTGTGAAAATAAAACCGTGAGCTTGTTATGTTGACATACGTGTATGGGTATGTATGTTGTGCATACAAGCAAAACGAGAAATATTGTTATTTGGAGAAGTATGGAGAATTACAAAGGCACAGTTACAGGTAGTGGCTCAAGTTGATTCATATGTATATCATTGATATAACTGTTGAAATGAAATATATGAGCAGATATACTATGAAATGTATGCATGAAATGTAATACATGAAGTATTGATATGAGATGTATGCCATATGTATTGCATGAAATAATTGCATCTGGCATGAGACACAGTTACATGTGAGGTATATTGCATAGAAAATCATATGCATTTGTGATAAATTATGTAACTGAGGAAGTGAGATACCACCGATAGGACAAAAGATCCTAGGAAACAGTTAGTGCACTAATATATCACCCTTGCTAAAAACAGTACGTAAACCCTCTTGTCAATGAGTGACAATCACGGTAGGTCCTAAAAAGGCGGGGACTGGGTGATATACATCCTAAAAAGGCGGGGATGCTGTTGTGGTAAGATGGTTGAGTACCTTAAAAATAAGGTAGCCATCTGTTATGATGAAATGGTAAATCCTAAAAATAAGGTTGCTATTGGAAGTACTGATATCCGTTTGGTAAGAAAGACAGGACAGAGAAGATGGCAGACATAATTGCATGAGCATTGCATTATATATATCTGTCATATGCATAAAGCATGATTATTTTTATAAAAATGAGATGAATATATCCTGCAATATATCAATGAATAAGGATATTATATGTGATGTTTAATTGATGATGAGATTTATTGATGGATTTAAAAATCCTGATGTTTCTTTTAAAAGCATCATGTAATATTTGAGGTTTACGAACCTTACTGAGCAATAGTGGTTTTTGCTCACCCCGTTTATTTTCCCCCCCCCCACAGGATCACCAAGTCAGTAACTCGGAAGAGAAAATTGGGAAGTTATGAGGATGGATCTGACAGTGTTACTCTCTGTAAATACTCATTTAGAGTTTGAGAATAATTTGAGTACATTACGGGACTGTACTCACATGATATACTAGTACTCATTGTTGTCTTTATATTTTGGAATGTAGTATTTTCCGCACTTTATGTATTTTATAAAACTCTTAAATTTGTATTGGAATTATCCAAAGATGAGTGTTAGATGTTTTATGTTATAGTATCATTTTCGCATAGGGGTTACCCTGTGTGGGGTGTTACAAGTTTGGTATCAGAGCTCTTGGTTGAGCGAGTACTAGTCACAAAAGAGAAACACTGTCAATAAATAAGTTACTGAGTTTTGGTACCTATGGTTTCAGGTTTGGATAGGGATGTCCAAAACCGAAGGGGGGTGAGTCTGCCTTTAGTAAGACCCTATATATAAAGTCATAGTAACTTTATTAAGAGTTGGGGATTGGGGCAAATATATGTGTATATATATATATAAATATATATATATATATGAAATGATCTTTTACTGTGTGTTGATTTGAAATATTATGTGAACAAGGAAGGAGTATGGCTAGAAGAATGAGGTCTAACGCAACCCCATCGCCAGTAGACATTCCAGAAAGTCGGGCTGGGACTTCTCGAGTAGAACCAAGTCCGCCGGCCGTTGACCAAACCATACGACTCATGGAAAACTTCTTTCAGAGAATGGATCAGCATCTGACAGGAAGACCACCTGTACCTGCGGCTGGCGATACTCTATTGCCAAGATTCTTGGCACTGAAGCCAGACAGGTTCTATGGGAACGAGGGCCCAACAATGTCCTTACAATGGATACAACGTCTGGAAAATATCTATGAAGGGCTATTATGCACAACTCAAGAAAAAAGGCGATTGGCAGTATTTCTATTGGATGGTGAAGCTAGAAACTGGTGGAACTCAGAAAAAAGTACTGTGGAAAATGTTGAATTAATGACTTGGGAAGCCTTTACAAAAATCTTTCTAGGTAAGTATTTTCCTGAAACTGAAAAAGAGAAAATGGAAATAGAGTTTATGACCCTGAAACAAGGGCAGATGACAGTGATACAATATCAAAATAAGTTCGAAGCATTATCTCGTTTCGGGCTACATTTGATAGATACTCCGGAGAAAAAGACCCGCAAATTTGTGAAGGGATTAATCCCTCCAATCGGAAGATTATTGGTGGGGGACTTTGACTTGAGCTATGCGGTTGCTGTCCGGAAAGCTTTGCACATGGAAGATTACCACAAGGAGAGTAAGAAGGAGACAGAGTTACGAGGTAAAGGAAAAGCTCCTCAGGTTCGCGGATCATCGGGACCTGATAACAAAAGGAGGAAGATTGACGGAAATGTCTCCAGGGCGGGAGTGCAAGCCCCTCAGAAGAATGCATCAATATCTGAGGTGATCTGTTATAACTGTGGAGAGAAAGGACACATTGCAACTAAGTGTCCAAAACCATCAAAGCTGACGTGCTATAACTGTGGAGGAGCAGGCCACAAGAGTAAAGATTGTAAGAAGCCGAAGGCAAAACCCGGACCACCTCAACCTGGAGCACGAGTAAACGCTTTGGCAATCATTTCTGATAGTGTGAAGATGGAAGGTACACTTACAGTTTTTCATAGTTGCGCTACGACTTTATTTGATACTGGTGCTACACGTTCATTTATTTCTTCATCATATGTGAATACCTTGGGTATAGAAACAACACCGTTAGATACGATTTTATCGGTCTCTACACCCTTGGGGGATAAGACTGATTTGACATGTATGTGTAAGGACTGCGATGTCCGAATAGCCAGTAGAGTGATGCCTGCTGACTTGATTCTTCTACCAATGAAGAATTTTGATGTGATACTTGGTATGGATTGGCTGACAACCTATGGTGCTACATTAGATTGTCAACAGAAAACAATTAAATTCTTTACTCCAGGATCACCCGAGCTAGTTTTTCAGTGTTCTCCTAGGGTAGATACCTTTATTTCTGGGTATTTAGCATCCCTAGAGGATTCGAGTAGCTCGCAAAATTTAGATCGAATCTCTGTAGCTCGAGAGTATAAAGACGTATTCCAAGAAATTCCAGGACTACCACCGAAGAGGGAGATTGATTTTTCAATTGAGCTAATTCCTGGAACGAATCCTATTTCAATTTCTCCTTACCGAATGGCTAAGCTGGAATTGGTAGAACTAGACAAACAACTGAAGGAACTTCTAAGGCTGGGTTTTATACGAGAGAGTACGTCTTCTTGGGGATCGCCGGTGCTGTTTGTCAAGAAAAAGGACGGATCGTTGCGGATGTGTGTGGATTACCGGTGCTTGAATCAAGTCACTATAAAAAATAAGTATCCACTACCCCGTATAGACGATTTATTCGATCAACTACAAGGAGCAGCAGTATTCTCAAAGATCGACTTACGATCCGGATATCATCAACTATTGGTGCGTGAATCTGACGTATCCAAAACAGTCTTCTGCACGCGATATGGACTTTTCGAGTTCTTGGTGATGCCGTTCGGAGTTACTAATGCTCCAGCTATCTTCATGGACCTGATGAATCGCGTATTTCGACCTTACTTGGACAAATTCATTATCGTGTTCATTGACGATATACTAATTTACTCGAAGACGCCAGAGGACCACGAGCAGCATCTACGAATAGCTTTACAAACGCTAAGGGAGCATAAATTGTACGCCAAGTACGAGAAGTGCGACTTTTGGCTCAAGGAGGTGAAGTTTTTGGGACACATGGTGTCGGGAGAAGGAATCAAGGTGGACCCCTCGAAGGTTGAAGCGGTGCTTGAGTGGAACCAACCCACTACTCCGACTGAAGTCAGAAGTTTCTTGGGACTAGCAGGTTACTACCGAAGATTCATAGAAGGATTTTCAAAGATTGCTTTACCGATGACTCGTTTGACTCGAAAGGACGTGGCGTTCGTATGGGATGCTAAATGTGAACAAGCTTTCCAATCGTTGAAGGAAAAATTGACTACCGCTCCTATTCTAATGCTTCCTAAAGACGGTGCTAGATTTACTGTGTACAGTGACGCTTCGTATCAGGGTCTAGGATGTGTGCTAATGCAAGAACAAAGAGTTAACGCTTACGGCTCACGGCAGTTGCGATCTCACGAACTCAACTACCCGACGCATGATCTAGAATTGGCTGCAGTAGTCTTTGCACTCAAATTGTGGAGACACTATTTGTATGGCGAGGAGTTCGACCTGTACACCGATCACAAAAGCCTAAAGTACCTGTTCTCTCAGAAGGAGTTAAACATGCGGCAAAGACGATGGATGGAGCTGATGAAGGATTACAACTTCGCTCTACAATACCACCCAGGAAAGGCAAACGTGGTAGCTGATGCGCTGAGTCGTAAACCTCGCGGAATCATTGCGTTTCTAATGATACAAGAATGGAAACTACTGGAGAAATTGGCGGAGTTCGACTTTCGTGTTGAATAGCAAAATGGTGGAGTTCGACTCTTTTGCTTGGACGTGTACCCGCACATCATCGAGGAAGTAATTAATGCACAACCTCAAGATACGAAACTGCAGAAATGGTTCAAAGCCATGGCTGAGAAAGAACCCGAAACTTGGCAAACTGGAAGAGACGGAGGTCTGAGGACACGAGGGAGGCTCTGTGTGCCCGATGTACCTGAATTAAAGGAGAAAATCCTTGGTATAGCTCACCGTTCCAAATATTCTATACATCCAGGAAGTACCAAGATGTACAAAGACTTACGACGACAATTCTGGTGGAAAGGCATAAAGGCGGACGTGGCTAAATTTGTGGAGTCATGTTACACATGCCAAAGAGTAAAGGCGGAACATCAGAAACCACCAGGATTGCTCCAACCTTTGGAAATACCTGTGTGGAAATGGGAGCACTTATCCATGGACTTTGTCACTGACTTGCCAAGGTCGAAGAAAATGCACGACGCTATTTGGGTAGTAGTAGATCGATTGACAAAATCCGTGCATTTTATCGCTTATAGTATGAATTATTCGGTAGAAAAGTTGGGAAAGCTATATGTTGAAAACATTGTTCGTTTTCATGGCATTCCAGTCTCAATCGTATCCGACAGAGATTCTCGATTCGGATCTGGCCTATGGAAAAGTTTGCAAAAAGCTTTCGGCACAGAAATTAAAATGAGTACGACAGCACACCCACAAACTGACGGTCAAACGGAGCGAGTAAATCAAGTTCTTGAAGACATGCTACGAGCTTACGTTTTGGACTTTGGAGAATCGTGGGAGGATTCTTTACCACTGGTAGAATTCTCATACAACAACAGCTATCATGCAAGCATCGGGATGGCACATTTCGAAGCTCTGTATGGCAGACCGTGTAGGTCACCTACTTGTTGGGGAGAAGTTGGCGAGAGATCCTTCTGGAAATCGAAATTGGGGAAATTGGATCCTAACTTGGGTCCTGAGATTATTCGGGAAACCTCAGAGAAAATTGATATCATCCGAGAACGGCTACAAGCTGCTCAGAATAGACAAAAACATTATGCAGACAAAGGTAGACGGCCAATGGACTATGAAGTTGGGGATGAAGTTCTTTTGAAAATATCGCCCGTAAGAAGTCTGGTTCGTCACAAAAAGAAGGGAAAGCTATCGCCACGATATGTAGGCCCGTTTCCAATCACAGCTAAGATCGGAACAGTAGCTTATCGATTAGATTTACCTATGGAGCTTGCTGGAATTCACAACGTATTTCATGTATCTATGCTGAAGAAGTATGTTCGTGATCCGTCGCACATCATTGATCACAGCGATCTCAAGGTGAATGAAAATGCAAAGTATGTTGAAAAACCATTCAAAATATTAGATCGTGAGGTGAAGAAGATTCGCACGAAAGAGATACCATTAGTCAAAGTACAATGGAATCGACATGATGAAGGAGAAGCTTCTTGGGAAGTAGAGTCTGAAGTTCGTAAGAAGTATCCTTACTTATTTGCTGATGACTGATTTCGGGGACGAAATCCCGATTAAGGGGGAGGTATTGTAAGACCCCGAAAATTTTTTTTTAGCATATATATATATATTTTATCTATTTATATATGTGATTGTTGTTATTATATTTTAAATACACTTGGCATTTTGCCATTGGGCAATGAAATGTGCCATGTGGTCATCAATTAAGAAGGGTGCATGAGAAATTATGTACACCCTTGGGTGACATCTAAAATGTGAATGGTGGGTATATATGAATGGTGGATGAATGAAAGAGTGGTGGATGAATCTAAGAGTGGTAGCTAAATTTGAGAGTGGTAGATAAATTTGAGAATGGAAGATGAGAGTGGTGGATGAATCTAAGAGTGGTAGCTAAATTTGAGAGTGGTAGATAAATTTGAGAATGGAAGATGAGAATGATGGATGAATGTGAGAATGGTGGATAAATTTGAGAATGGAAGATGAGAATGATGGATGAATGTAAGAGTGGTAGATAAATTTGAGAATGGAGGATGAACCATTTCTCTATAAATACCACATTTCAAATGCTAATGAATACACAAGTAGTAGAGAAAAATTTAGAGAAAGAAAGAGAAAGAAAAGAGTGAGAAGTACTCTTTGAGTTGGCAAGGAGCAAGCACTTGAAGTTCAACACACACACAACCAAGGTAGGGTTCTACTATCTTACATATTTCATGTTGAGTTTGAAAGAAAATAAGGATTTCTTGTCTTCTTTAGAAGTAGAAATCTTGTTTGATAAATTCATGTAAAAATGAATTTGGCTTGAGGTTGAAAAATTAAAGTTCATATACGTTGAATTTTTCAGATTTCAATTCATAACAGTTTTAGTATAGAAATTCTAATTAAATGTAGAAAAATCGTTTTTGAGCAAGGTTTGTTGGAATAATTTCCTAACTTCTAAATTTGTTTTCAATAAAAATTTTATGAAGAAATGATGTGATTTACTATTTTTCTTTGATTTTAGAAATGGTTGTTACACAGCAGTTAATCACACTGTTTTTGTGTATCAACTTGAATTTAAAATCAGATGATGTTCCACTCATCCTAAAATCTTGAAAATTTATGGAGGTATTCATACATGAATCTAGTTTCTACCTGTAAAATTTCACATTTTTATTCGAAGAGATGAATTTTTAAAAATTCAAATACTATTGCTGGTTTGAACAAATATATATATTTCCAGCTTTTTGTTTTGAGATGCTAAATAATATTTTAGCATAGGAAAATACTTTTTCCTTGAAGCATTTCGAATTTATGAATAATATCGACAGGAAAATGGTTTTATTTTATGGGATATATATAAATATTATATATATGTCAATGATGTTGATAATTCAATTGAGTGATAATATTGAATTGAAGTATTTCTTTAGATACCTAAGGGTATTTATACAAATTAGTTGAGATATCTGGAAAAAATGGATACTGTGGACTTAAGGTAAACCCCTGAGAATGAATATATTGCTTAGGGAACTGTGTTGACCTATATTCAGTAATGATATATATTACGAATGATGATGTGATTATCTTGATTCTTTTAAAATCAAGTATAAGATAATAATAAAGATTATAACATGCTGTTATTGTTTATTATGAGTAACATAATGTATATGGCGCATGTTATTTATGATGCATAAAATATATGCATGTGATATTTGCCATACTAATTGCAAAATAAATTGGCATATGGCAACGTGGTTGTATTGGAAAGAAAGTGACTGGACTTTTAAGTAAATTCCTTACATCTCTTAGTAACAATGTATTTGTGAAAATAAAACCGTGAGCTTGTTATGTTGACATACGTGTATGGGTATGTATGTTGTGCATACAAGCAAAACGAGAAATATTGTTATTTGGAGAAGTATGGAGAATTACAAAGGCACAGTTACAGGTAGTGGCTCAAGTTGATTCATATGTATATCATTGATATAACTGTTGAAATGAAATATATGAGCAGATATACTATGAAAT
>JAESVK010047256.1:0-29865 GCA_017140935.1 Hamamelis virginiana | reverse complement strand
GAAAATTATACTCTTACCTTTATTGGTGTGCAGTTTCTAAAATGAGGTGGTTTGTTGAGGTCTATTTTCATGTAAGAGGAATAAACCACTCTCTTTGGAAGTCCTTCCAAGAGTGCCCAGCCTAGTATTGTATATGTGTGTATATGTATATCTGCTCTGTTTTTGTGTATATATGTGTGTATATATTTGTAAACCCCAAATAATATATTGGCTTAGTTGCCTAGCTACTAATAACTTGGCACCCATCCTGCTAATATAGTAGAAAGAGTATAAGTAGGATTCCTAGTAATAACTTGGGAGCACTGCTAGTCCTAGTAACATGCTAGACACCCACACACCTTGAACCAAGTTAGTAGAATTATCTTCATTGCTATTGTATCACAGCCAAAACTGTTTCCCATTTTAATACATGCAAGTAAGTTATTCAATTTGCTTATTTGCAAGTACTTATCATTCTGTGGAACTGATTTACTACCTCTTAGATCGATTTTGAGAAGGCCACCTTGTCTTGTCCTTCATTTACCTTAATTTGAAACAAGCTATGGTTTACCTTAATTTGAAACAAGCTATGGTTATCTCCCCACCATAAACTACCATGCATCAGCTTGAGGAGGAGTAAAACCCCAGCTAGGATTGTTAGTGAATCCACCAATCTAACACAATATGTTTTCTCAAGACAATGAGATTGCACAATTAATCGCGGCAACCTAACCTAGCAGCTTGTTATTGTCTTTCCATGACCTTATTTTTTCCAACATTGGGTATCCTGGACCTACTTCCTTGCAAACCATGTTCATCACAATAGTTAAATTAAGTGCATGTCAAGGTTCCATCCCAAGACCACCGCTTCATGTGGCATGGTCCATGACCACCTAATTAAGCTACCTTGGCAGATTTTCTTTCCTTGACTTGAAGACTCGATCATATTTTTTTCTTACCTTATACATACACAATGCTTAATATACTTAGATGCATCTAATTATAAGCACACTTGATTCTGTAAGTCTGTAACTACCTATATATAAACTTAACACCCAAACCCTTCCATAGGTATCTCCTTTTCGATTGTTTCAATTGTAATGATGATCAATCAATCAGTGAGATGAGACATTATCAATGGCTTGCAAATTGCACGATAAACAACATAATTTATCAATTAACTTATATATGCATATGGCATCATTACATAGTAGATGGATTTGTCCATATATTTTAAATAACTAGCTAGTACCTAATGGAAGTTGGGTCGCACAAACAAGGATGATGCTTTTGTAGATGATGATGTGCGAGAGGCAGCAAAAAAAATTGTGAGTAACAAAAATTTTGAATTTGGAATAATTGAATTGACATGTGAGTAACAAATTGTGAGCAAGTTGATAATATGTTTCATGCTCATGCACATTCGAATTAATTTAAATTAAATCTATGTTTCAAGATGAGGTATCTAAGCAGGTTGAAGAACGTAGCTTGATCATGGGGTTCCAATGATGTGCTTACACAGGTGCTAGGAATGTTGGAACATTGTGGGTGTGTATGCGGAGTTGGGGGTTTGGTAACTCCTACGGAGTTCTTTAAGAAACCAAATCCTTCTGCTGAAGCTTTCAATTATACTGTGAAAGAAATTGGGGCCTTGAAGACCATAATGGCTGCACTTGCTGCCGAGGTCGAGCAACTTGGTGGCCAAGTTCCAAAAGGTTGCCCATCAACATCTCCAAATTTGAAGAAAGTTGGATCTAACAGTTTTAGAGGCAGTGTGATTGGGATAGAGTCGCAGCCATTGTCCACCACACCCCATGGTGTGGCATCCACGGAGGTATTGCTTTCTATCCTAATTTCATATTGCATGATATGTACATAGTTGGTTTGATTATTATACATTGATCATAAGATTTAGAAATCTTTTACCCATTTCTTGTAGAAGATACGAAAGAAAAAGAAAAAGAAAAAGCAATCTGAGGTGTTATCTGTGAGGCAGGGTTTGGAGAAGGTATTGCTTTCTTCTATATATAATTTGAAAGTGTAGTGTAGTGTTATTCATAATTGCAGTGCCTGTTAAATTCTAATGCTTTTATCTTGCTTGATGTTTAATGGAGACCTATTTCGAGGATGAACAATTGAAAGAGAAAGAAGTGGATACATGTCCAGGGCCGCCTGGGCCTCCAAATGACAAGGTAAGGGCCACTATTATGATCACACGTTTTTTTTTTAATGATTATTATTATTATTATTATTATTATTATTATTATTATTATTATTATTATATGACTTCAATGCAATGTGCATATCACATATTCCAATCACTTTACAATTTTTTGTTTCACATATTAAAATGATACCATGTTGTTTGGCCTTGGGTTCGACTGACCGAATAGTAGCGCATGGTCATTTGCATGACATTAGGGGGTCCAATATCCTGCATGGATCCCAAATGGCTGAAGGCAATGCCCGCGTCTCAGTCGATAAACTTGAGAGGGCAAAATATGGGCGTGAGAAGCTGCCAATTCTTAATCCAGATGCGAGGACTCTCGACGAGGCAATAACCAGATTCGTCGAATGGCCTAAGAAGCTAGTTATTCTGAATACCGCATTGGTTAAACTTATGATATATATGTTTTTTTACTAATTATATAACTCCCTCAATGGAAACACCATCACCAAATATGTGAATGTGACCAATTTAAATGTAATTTTGTACATTTCTTACATATAGGAAACTGTAAACAATCATCCAGGAAAAGAGAGTTTGACATTGTGGCAGCAAATTTTGTATAACTTGTCGATGAAGCGACATCAAGTAATAAGGATGTTGCAATTTTTGTTGTTGTATCGCCCGAGGTAATCCGAACCGACAATCCGTTCGATACGCCACTACATCAGATTCTTGTGTTCAGGGATGACTTGTACCATGTGATCGAGTTCAAAGAAATAGGAGTTGCAGTCATGAAGTTGTACATGTGGTTAGTACATTTGACATTATTTGTGAACGAGGTCACCTGTCTTTCAATTGGTAGTTAACCGAGTAATTAGATATGATAGTGATATCGTTTGAGATATAAATTGATTATATCTTTTATACTCATAGAGGTGTATTTGATATTGTAGTTGAGACTGTACGTGCAAGCCAAACCCCGTTTTGCAGTGCTGGAAACACAGTTTTTGTACTGTCTAGTTCTATATTGTTAGATTGAAGCTATATTCTTCTTCAGGTATAAACCCTCTTATCTAATATGTATTAATTTCTACTTCTCTTGGTGATTGTTGGTTGCTGATGATATGGAAGGCGCGGAAGGTGCCATATGATTGAAATATAGTTTGGATATAATTATAGAAGTGTTATACACTATTAATTTGACAGGTAAAAATTTGGGAATATTACAAAAATAGATGAAACTCTGCCGGATTTTCATCTTGAAAAACAAGTTTATTTCTTTTCATACTTTCCTACGGATGAAATGCTACTATTTTAATTTAGAATTCCATTGATGTCATTGTTTTCTTTCTTTAAATAATTGAACTGAAATTTGCATTTCTTTATTTATATATAGGTTCTTACTGCATCGAAGCGCAAAGTTCGCTGCGCAAAGACTTTTGGAAGGGGTACAAAAACTAGCTAGCTTGCTTCATGCATATCCATTGTGACTTCAATTGAATGGATGGAGATTTAATTGAAAGTGCTTGTTTGCTATTTATATGCTTGTTATTTGGAAGGAGTGTTTCCAAATTAAATTTAGCACAATAGCTTTTATCTGATTTTAGGTATATGTGGGGTACATCTTTGGTCTTAATTAAGTGAATGAAAATATTTTTATTTTGTTTGCTAGCGCTTCTTCTACGTACATACTCAATTTATGTGCATACAGGAGTTTTGATACATTGTATTACCAATTAGAAACGTGTGCAGGGAACACTTACTGGTTGCCTAAATTAACAAGTTAACATATCAATTAAAATGTTAAAAAAAAAAAAAAAAAAAAAAGGTGGCTTTTTAAGGACGGTTTTTAGTTGTCTTTGAAACACAGATATGAAGACAGTTTTTAGCCGTCTTTAAAGTATCACAATACGAAGACAATTTTTAACTGTCTTTAAAATGCATAGATACGAAGACAGCTAAAAACTGTCTTCAAAAGTTCTAATATGAGGACAGCTAAAAACTGTCTTCTAAAGGGTCCAGACTTTAGAAGACACGGCTAGGGAAGACAGTTTCATAACTGTCCTCGTATGTCTATGAAGACAATTTTTAGCCGTCTTCTAATCCTTTTTTTGTAGTAGTGTGTTCTCGAAGTAGACTCCTAAATTAGGTAGAATTCAATTGCTATCCTAATTCTTACAACAAATGAGAGTCTTAAGCAAGGTCAAGTAACCTCCCTAATCCTAGGGTTTCTAGCTAGCCCTAAGTTAATCTAAATACCTAAAATACTAATTATATGCATGTGTGGACCAGCCTTCTGACGGGCTTAGGGGAGGATGTCCACATCATCACTGGGCGATGTGATTAGGGGGGTTTAGAAAACAAACAAAACAAAGGAGTCGCCACCTTATTTTTAAGGAATAAGGAAACCATGAAAATGTTTTATTTTTAAAATCAAAACAAAACAAACTCCATTTTCAATGAAAAGACAGTCTTCGAACCAGAGATGGATCCGGGGGCTAGGTTACGACGTGGGAAGGTTCCAAGCTTTCACTTGTAGGCACCCACCTCGCCCAAATTAAAGGACTTCTAATTTATTTGGGTTATTTAAATTTCTTATTACAAACAATCCTAAATAATCTAAATCATCCAATAAAGTAGTGATATAAATGCAATAATCTATATTAGTTATATTAATAATAAAAAAATATATACAAACAAACCCTAAGAACCTAGAATACCCTACGGGCATTCTAGGGCGGACTTGAGCCCTATTAGCGCCTACGTAACTTACTAGTATCACCTAGCAAGTATCAAAGTCCACATAGTTCTACTACCCTAGGACTCTCCTATTGTAATCGATCACATCATCAAAGGTATTCAACCTAATTCAAGACTCTAGCTTCGAGAGTTTTTATTCATTTAAAATCATTTATTCGAAATCATTTCAAATTAAAAGACTTTCTCAAATCCAAATATTCTAAATAATTCTCATCTTTAGAATTCAATTCCAATTGAAAATCTTTTTCAAAGATATTTCAAGAAAACAAATCATATTGAGAGGAATTTCATTTCAAGGCAAAAATCTTAAAACATTTCAAATTTTTTTGAAAATCATTTAATATTCAAATCTCTCATAAAATCAAGTTTATTTCATAAACATCACATTGAAAACCCTTTTAGAAAATTTCTCGAAGATAGACTTCTCAAATCAAATAAAACACACAATTCAAATCATGATCTTTACAACAAAGGAAATTCCTAGGTAAGGTCAAGTGACCTTCCTAAACCAAGGGTCTCTAACTAAACCTAAAGTTAATCTAAAGACCTAACATACTAATGCAAATGCATGCTGGAATTTAAATAATTTAATCAAACATTCACAAAATCAATTCTAACCATGCATGAAAATGTTCCTAAATGCACACTAATTTTATTATGTGATCCTAGGCATATTTCTAAGTTAGATTTGGCACTAAAATAATTTTTAGAAGCGATTTAAGGACATAAACAAACCCGGACAGATTTGAGTATTAACCTTAAACCACTCTAAAAACCATGAAAATAAAGAATAAAAATTGTGAAAATGACCTAGCATGCTTTCTACATGAATATACTATGAACATACTATAAGAATCATGCAAAATATGGCTTAAAAATGTTAATTAAACCACTTTAAAACATGTAGTCAAATCTGGACAGATTGGAATACATATTAAAGTAGCTTAAAAATCATCTTTAATCCATAAAAATATCAAATAAACACCCTAGCATACAATCTATCATGCTTGACTAAATTACCATGCAAAAACATATCAAAAACTATACAAAAATATGCTTAAACAATTAATTTAAACACAAGGGGAGGGTCTTACCTTCGCACGCTCCCTCGTACACAATTTATATATTCAAACAATCAAATTCATGCCAAGTGTTTAAATAATCATGAAAAGAATAAAAAATGACTCAAGACTCATCACATGTCAAAATAACATACTAACACATTCATATCATCATTAATACCATCAATCAAATATTAAGAGATTCAAATAACAATATGAACATGTAAATGTCTATTCTAAACATGCGTACACATAAAATAAAATAAAAAACTCATCCTAAACATGATAACTAGCATAAAATGACAACAAAACTAATCCTAAACATATTAACTAGCACAAAATGATAATAAGACTAATCCTAAAAACATCTAATCTCATAAAATCATAATGAAAGACATCCTAACATGTTTGCTAAACATACAATCATAATAAAACTAACCCTAATCATGCACACTCACATAAAATCACAATAAAGCTAACCCTAACATGCATACTCACATAAAATCACAACAATGCTAACCCTAATCATGCATACTCACATAAAATCATAAAAAAGCTAACCCTAATCATGCATACTCACATAAAATCATAACAAAGCTAATCCTAATCATGCATCCTAACATAAAATTATAACAAAACTATTTCTAATCATGCATATTTACATAAAATCATAACAAAGCTACACTAACCCTAGACATGCATACTAACATAAAATCACAATAAAAACTATGCTAATCATACTTACTCACATAAAATAACAATAAAAGACAGCCTTAATCATGCTTGCTAATGTATAATCATAATAAAGATAACCCTAGACATGCAAACTACATTAAACAAGCCACATACAAAAACTAATATCATTCTAACATATGCAAGCCACCAAAAATCCATACATATAATACATATTAAAAACATGGAGGTGAAAGAGAAGATCTACATCAAAATAACAAAACTTGAACTAGGACAAGACCCTTACATTTCCTTCTTCCTTCTTGGCTATCTTCCTTCAATCTCCAAGCCTTGATTCCTTCTTCTCCTCTCCTTCTCTTTCACCTTGGTCCTATCCTTCAATGGAGTAAGGAAATCAGATCTGTAGCCTCCTCTCTCAACCCTAGAATTCTCTGAACTTTGTGAACCTCTCCCTCTAACCCTATAATGAAGCATATATAGAACTAGGGTTTAAAACTTTGAATGGTTAGGATTTAATGCACTAAAATCCATCCTAGGGCTTAGAATGAATCCCTCTAGGGTTTACAAGCTGAGTTCCTTTGAAAATCCCCCAAAAAATCGAATCAAATCGGCCAAAATAGGTGAAAAAACTTCCAAAAATGAAAAATGGGGTCAACCATCCAGGTGACCATCCTAGCCTGGACGGCTGGCTGTCCTGGGCTGGACAGTTGGCCGTCCTAGCTAGGATGGTCACCGTAGTGACTTTCCCAAATTTCCTCCATTTTCAATGGGATTTTGTATTTTGGTCATATCTTGGTCAAATCTGATTCAAATTCAATGGTTCAGGGCTCAAAACGACCGTGTTTTGATCCTTCACATTTTTAGAATGTTTTTGGGTTAAAAATACTTGACCATGGTCAATGGTTTTAGTAAAAAGCTAGCCAATTGACCCGGTTGTGCCAAAATTGGTCATATGACCATTCCTTGTTTTGTAAAATTAATCAATTAGGCTTGCACAACTTCTAAAAACATGGTTTTAATATGAAATTGGTACTTGAAAGCATGTTTTGAAAATCTTTAACTTTGGTGAAAATGATCAATTCACGGACGATTTGAATAAAACCCTAATTTGGCTCATTCTTACCCGTGGGATCGATTTTGGGCAAATCTATCACAACCATTCAAAAGTTCAATTGGCACTCCAAATACACTCCACACATCCATATAAACCTTATGAAACAATCCGTTTCGAATTCGGAGGTCATTCGGAAATTATACGAGAAAAAGGACGAAAATGCCCTTCAAGTCGCAAAAACCCTAATTACCTATCGAGCTCTCATCAGAATGCCATGAAAATTTACAGGGATGTTCTAAAACACCTCAAAAGTCAAATGCAATACAAATGAGTTGATTCCAATCCAAATGTACACATGAAATAATGAATTGTCCTTTTCCTCTGAAAAAGGGCAATTTGGGCAATTTGGTCTTTACAAAGCCAATTCCTCACCAAATGATCAACTATTCTAGTTAATCATTTGCATGAACATATGATAGAGATAATTGGTAAAAATGGGGTGTCCACAGAAGCCCCTCGTTGGTGTTTCATGGCTTCACATGTAATACCAACGAAACAAAATGACATCTCATTTTCGCCACAACAAAAGAGGGATAATCCAACCAACTTCTCACAAACATTGGAATCTATTTCCTGAATAAACTCGGAATGAAAATAATTCTTGGAAGTCACACTTCCAATTATCTTATCCCTGGAGCCAACGACTCTTCTTGGAAAAGTCATTTTCCAATTATCTTAAGGGACCGAAGTCCTTCTTGGAAGTTGCACTTCCAATTATCTTGGAGTCAACGACTCTTCTTGGAAAACTTGTTTTCCAATTATCTTAAGGGACCGGAGTCCTTCTTGGAAGTTGCACTTCCAATTATCTTGGAGTCAAGGACTCTTCTTGGAAAATTTGTTTTCCAATTATCTTAAGGGACCAGAGTTCTTCTTGGAAGTTGCACTTCCAATTATCTTGGAGTCAACGACTCTTCTTGGAAAATTTGTTTTCCAATTATCTTAAGGGACCGGAGTCCTTCTTGGAAGTTGCACTTCCAATTATCTTGGAGTCAACGACTCTTCTTAGAAAATTTGTTTTCCAATTATCTTAAGGGATCGGAGTCCTTCTTGGAAGTTTCACTTCCAATTATCTTGGAGTCAAACACATATCAGTAAGTCACAAAACAAGCATTTATGTGATATCTCACTCACATAAGCATACACAAATCATCATTTTATGCAATACTTCTCTCATATAAAATAATCCAGATCCATTATTCCTATGGTAGGTCTCCCCTAAAAATCATTATTTATATAATACTTCTCCTGTATAAACATTTTCAAACAATTATTTTATGTTTCACATAAAACAATTCAAACTCATCATTTCATGTCTCACATGAAATGTTTCAAACACATTATTTTATATTTTACATAAAATAATCCAAATTCATCATTTCATGTCTCACATGAAATATTCAAAACACCTTATTTTATGTTTCACATAAAATAATTCAAACTTATCATTTCATGTCTCGCATGAAATGTTTCAAACAATTCACACTTATCTTTTCATGTCTCACATAAAATATTTCAAACACATTATTTTATGTTTCACATAAAATAATTCAAACTCATTATTTCATGTCTCACATGAAATAATTTCAAACACCTTATTTTATGTTTCACATAAAATAATTCAAACTCATCATTTCATGTCTCACATGAAATATTTCAAACACATTATTTTATGTCTCACATAAAACAATCAAAATTCATTATTTCATGTCTCACATGAAATATTTCAAACACATTATTTTATGTCTCGCATAAAACAATTCAAACTTATCATTTTATGTCTCACATGAAATATTTCAAACTCATTAGTTTATGTTTCACATAAAATAATTCAAACTCATCATTTCATGTCTCACATGAAATATTTCAAACATCTTATTTTATGTTTCACATAAAATAATTCAAACTTATCATTTCATGTCTCACATGAAATGTTTCAAACACATTATTTTATGTCTCACATAAAACAATCCAAATTCATCATTTCATGTTTCACATGAAATATTTCAAACACATTATTTTATGTTTCACATAAAATAATCCAAACTTACCATTTCATGTCTCACATGAAATATTTCAAACTCATTATTTTATGTCTCACATAAAATAATTCAAACTCATTATTTCATGTCTCACATGAAGTAATTTCGAACATCTTATTTTATCTTTCACATAAAATAATTCAAACTTATCATTTCATGTCTCACATGAAATGTTTCAAACACATTATTTTATGTCTCACATAAAACAATCCAAACTCATTGTTCATTTGGTACATCTCCCATATGAGTATATCATCAAATCATTATTTTATATGGTACATCTCCCATATAAAATGTTTTCCAAAGTCATCATTCAAAATCAACATTCAAAATCTTCATTTAGAAATAATTTCTATGCAAAAATTGAACCAATTTTGAGAAAATTTGAACTAAAAAAACAAAATTTGGGAAAAATCAATAGGGAGGCACTGGTGGCCGTCCTAGCCTGGACGGCTAGCCGTCTTGGGTTGGACGGTTGGCCGTCCTAGCTAGGACGGTCACCTTGTGTGACCCGAAAATTCTTGTTTAAAAAGAGCCCCATGCTCATTTGTGCATTCTTGTGCTCATTCTAAGCCACCTTCTAACTTGGTTTTGTTAGAGGTATGCCCTAAAAACAATCCTAAAGGGCATATCAACTTCATATTATATTAATTTGAAGGTATAACTTGTTGTATATATTTAAATATATATGATAAGGTCCATGAATAAATGATAAGAGAAATATGTATTTCAAGTTGTTGATATATGGAGACTTATATTTCTCATACACATTTATTCTAAAAAGAAGTTCCTGCTCATTGGTTTATTAAATTGGATATTTAATAAACCGTTAAGAGTAGCACAGATTTAAACTGGCTCCAATGGGAGGATAGGTAGTCTTTCCTATCGGTGTAGTGACACTATAGTTAATCTGTGGGTGCATGTTAGAGAACATGTACACTGAACTTGATCATCAAGAATATTCTTATGGAGTTTAAGTCAAAAGAATATTCTTATGTTATGATCATAATCCTTAGACCTGAGGCACCATAGTTATCTTATGCATAGGTCACTTGAGTTTGATAGTATCTCGTATATCCTTAACCATAAGGGTGTAATCGGTACTCATTGGCTCTAGTAGAGTTATGTATGAATGTAAATGAGTGCGCAAGAAGGAATCATCACTTTCATCTTCGATGAGAGAGAATGTCGGGTTAGTTCACAAAAATAGTTCTCAATGTGAAATCTGTGACCACAGTGATAGGTGAATTGTGAAAGAGTTTCATCAGATTCACCTTATTGAGATTATACTTTGTAGAACATATAACAAGTTGTTAAGATAGGGTTTGACTTAATAACCATGCCCGATCATCTTAACAGTGACATTAGGGGATGAAGGATTAAGTAACATGAAGGGTTCACATAGTTCTACTATTCACCCAAACCTAGGGTACATCATGATATATTGCTAGATGTCACTCATGACTAGTGTAGGCCTAATGATAAGTGTTATCATTGAGGGCAAAATTGGAATCGTTCCAATTGAACCAAAAATAGAAAATTTCTATTTTAGGGAACATGAGATGTCCCGAGCCACTACTAGGTTGGGGTGAACCCAATGGGTCACACACATAAGAACATAAGTGATCTTCTTGAATTATTGGGAGGGGAATATTCTAGTTTATATATGTATGACTCTTATTATTAAAGGTTAATAAGAAAGAGGTCAAGGATATACATAACTAGGATATTGTTATTCTATATGGTGTTTGGTCAAGCTAGCACTTGTAACCAATCATCATTAAAAGAGAAGAGTACTATAAATATGATGCTACAAGCATTAGGGCTAGACTCTCCATGGTGAGCCTCTCTCTCGTAGCCGTCCTCTCCACTCTTCTCTCTCTAGCTTGTGATCTTTTCAAGGGTTGTGAAGATACAAGGGATTCGAGGAGTTTTGTGTTCGTGTGGACTAGCATTGGAGACTTCCATACTTTTGGAGCTCGAATTCGATCGAGGTTACATCAAAGGCAATGATCAAGTAAGTATGTTTTAAATATATTTAATTCATGTACTTGTATATATATTCATGATTCTATGTTTGTGTTTGAATCTTGACATGGTTGTGATTGATAATCATTTTATAAAAAGTTTTATACGATGTATTTCTTCCGCTGCGATTCTTGTATCACATCCTTTCAGTGGTATCAAAGCCAACTCAAACATGATCATGAATATGATGATGGCTATTGATGGGTATAATTTATTAAAATCAAAGTTTTAAGGGTTTTTGATGAACAAACCCAGAATCCCGTTTTTCTGGAGCATGCCCACTCGTTTGGCTTGTATCTTGATCAAAACATATCCAAATCGCATGAGGTCGGTCTTGTTTTGATCGTGACTTGATATAGAACGTTTCTATATCAATTTTGGAATTTTTACAAGCCATTGAGGCAGCGTTTGGAGGCAAAACAGCCACTGGACAGAACCCAGTTTTTCTGCAGAAACTTTTATAAAGTTTTCTTGTTTTGCTTGTTTTGTTTAAACCACTCAATGGCTTCCCTTCGAACTTCATAGAAGTGTTCTATGGAAGTATTTTAAGGGTTCTATGAGTCGGCCATGAAGGGGCAGCCCCTTGGTGTATTGCTTCAAGAGTTTGATGAAAAGCCCACATATGAATTCGGCCATGGAAGGGTTCTTGATGAATCTTATTTGTTTTTGTTTTTAAATGGCACTTAGGGTTTGTTTAAAACCCTATGGAGGTTTCGGATCAATGGGGAAAGTCCCCTATAGGTTTCAGCCATTGGGGTTCAGTCCCCTTTGTGTATTGCTTCAAGGGTTTTGACAAAAACCCCATGTCTATTTCGGCCTCTCTCTCTCCTCTCTCTCCCACATTTGTCCTTGATGATTATGGTTTTAGAAACCATATGTTGATCATCCATGGATGATTCTTGAGGTTTGAGAAACCCTAGAATGGATGGATGATAATCTTGTTTTGAAATCTTCTTGATTTTGGAAACTAGAATGCATCATGACTTGGGTTTTAGGGTTTTGGAAACCCACTTGGGGATCATGGTTTCATGGGGATTCTCCCCTCATCAATTCGGCTGCTAGGGTTTAGTAACCCTAAATTGTATTTGCATGAATCTTAATCATTTTTAAATTGTTAAATATTGATTCTTGATGTTTGTAAATAGCATGATTTAAAGTTGTTTAAATTTGTGCATTAATGGAGTTTTTTGTTAATGGCTAACAATGGTGATTAGGGTTCCTACAAAACCCTAATTGGAACATCAATGGTGGCTGGTTTTAGGTTTTAGAAACCCTAAACCAAAATAGGTAGGTTTCTTGATTTGTATTAGGAACCCCTAATTGTCAAATCTTTGAAAACCCTAGTTTCTATTTTGAAATTATTTGATTTAGGAAAGTTTCTTATTATGATTTGATTCTTTCTTATTTTTAAATAATTTTGATTTATGAAATATTGCAGCATATTTAGTGTTTATGGAAACCCTAAAAGAATAGGATTAGGTAAGGTTGAAAAACCCTAACCCTAACCCTAAACCCTAGCACACTCTCTCTCCCACTACACCTCACGGCTACATGGGTTTGGAACCCTAGTGTACCTTGTTTTTATTTTGTTTTTCATGATCTTATGTTATTCATATGTTTTATAAATAGTTTATAAAGTTTTCAAAATAAATTTAATTGTTTTTGAAAATTAAAAATGAAGAACATATAAGTTTGATGAAAAAGTGTTTTATAAAACAATTTTAGTGTTCTTGAGAGATTGTGCAATTCATGTGATGAGTTATTGTTTTTAATTGCTTAAAAACATTTAGGGATGTTGCTAGATGAGTTGATAAGAAATAAAGAGGATTTGGTGCATACCAAGGTGAGAATTGAGCAATTGTGAATAAGAAAGTTCACATAAAATGATGAATTTTTGGTTGAAAACCATGAGATTTAGAAATGAATGAATGAAAAGATTATGTAAATAAGTTTGTAATCATGAAATGATTATGAATACATTTGGTTTGGTAAGCTTGTGAGACCCATGAAGGGAATTATAGAAGTAAGTAAACCCATGAAGGAGGGGCTAATGAGAAAAGCCCATTTTGGAGGCCCAAATCCATAAGTCTTTGTGAAATTGATGAAGTATACATGAAATGTATATAAGAATGATATCAAGTAATGTGAATGATATTAAGATATGATATTATGATAATTGGAAATGCAATTTCCAAAAGGATTGAAAATCCTTAAGTTAACTAGAAATGAAATTTCTAGTAATGAGTCGAAGACTCCCAAATTTTTTATGATAATTGGAAATGCAATTTCCAAAAGGATTGAAAATCCTTAAGTTAACTAGAAATGAAATTTCTAGTAATGAGTCGAAGACTCCCAAATTTTTATGTTATGGGAAATGAAATTTCCAAAAGGATTGAAAATCCTTAAATTGACTAGAAATGAAATTTCTAGTAATGAGTCGAAGACTCCCAAATTTTTATGATATGGGAAATGCAATTTCCAAAAGGATTGAAAATCCTTAAGTTGACTAGGAATGAAATTTCTAGTAATGAGTTGAAGACTCCCAAATTTTTATGATATTGGAAATGCAATTTCCAAAAGGATTGAAAATCCTTAAGTTGACTAGAAATGAAATTTCTAGTAATGAGTCGAAGACTCCCAAATTTTTTATGATAATTGGAAATGCAATTTCCAAAAGGATTGAAAATCCTTAAGTTGACTAGAAATGAAATTTCTAGTGAATTGAGACTATCTTTAGTGGATAATAGAGAAGGATAAATGTGGATAATAGAGAAGGATAAATTGAGATGGATAAACATCATCCACAATCCACTCAAGATAACACTCCCCAAGAGTGAATGAGAGGCCTCCCGATCAGGTTGGCTGGTTCATAGACTGGCAACTCCACTGGGGATGTCGAAGGCTAAACTCCAATTAATTATTTTTGGGCTTTTCAATTTCTTAATTAATAAAATCAACCACTTGCATTTGTATGACTGTATGACTGTGTGACTTAAATTCTGCATTGTATGCGCATTGACTCTGCATGTTTAGGACGTTGTATGCTATAGCCAACGATGAGCCTAGCCCTAGGCCCAGTCTCTTTGATTCTTGGGTTCCATGTATGCGAAAGCCATCACCCTTCTTGCCAAGTACCTTCGGGTATATCAAATGGACCAATCACGTACTGTTGGACCCACGCAGCATTCCTGATGTCACATGTGGTTAGGTATATCTATTGGACCAAGCGAGTAAGGGACACTCAGCCTTCCCTTTGTATTAGTCCATGTAAAATGTTTTTAGGACACATACCCTACATCGTCTATCACACACTATTGTAAATGTTATGCTGCCGGATTTTCCCCCGATTTTTGTATTGAGCCTTGACTGTGAAGTGTGTAGAACCCATTAGGACCTGGATCTGTAGGACTAAACCTTTATGAAATGCCCTAAACTCTTAAGGGAAGTGTCTCTAAAGAGTTAAGGTACTTAATGAGGGCTTACTACCCTACATATCCTTGGACTTAGGCCCGTGATAGTGTTATGCTGTCCGAATAGTGATGTCCGTTTATAGGCTTTAGGTGAGTTTGAAGTGTGGGCTTTAGGCCCATACTCTTTGGATGAAAGGTATAGGCCTGCGATAAGATTGGGATGTGAGTTTAAAAGTTTTTGATGAGATTCTTGCCGGGGCTTTAGGCTCACTTTCATAAGATAGAATATGAAAGAGTGAGATTGATGTGTGGGCCTTAGACCCATACTATTGTGAGCATGTGAGATTGTCCTTATTCATCCCTTTTCACACTGGAAGCTCTTAGTTGATTCAAATCTTTTCTCTTTCCCAGCATTCTGGTTTGGCGTCGTGATTCTAGCGGTATGTTGTTTAAGGGCTTACCTGTCGATTCAAAGATGTCTAGTAACGAGGATCATACTTCTATTGCCATTAGAACTAGTGGAAAGACGACTGATGAGAAGATCGAAGCATTCTTAAAAGTGGTCCAAGAGTTAGTGCATCAGAAAGAAGAGGAGGATAAGGTGCGAGCCCGTACTAATCCCTTGTTTGAGAATGTTGATGAAGATGAATGTTTTTTTAGACCGAAGATAGTTGTTGAGCCCACCAGGCCAGGTGCAGAATTTGTTCAGCCTGTTGATATGGAAAAAGAGTCCAAGCCCAAGACCCCTGGTTTCTTTTCCACTGAGCCTATAATGTTGAGTAGCAAGGTCGAAGCCCTGGAAAAAGCCTTGAAAGGTATTAGGAAGTCTGATGATCTGGTGGTCATGTCGTCATTATCTCTGTTCCCTAAGGCCCGTATGCCCACTCAATTCAGAATGCCCGAGTTAGAAAAGTTTAATGGAATGAGTTGTCCTAAGACCCATCTGAAGATGTTCGTGAGAGCCATGTACCCACGAGGGGCTGACGATGACCTGGTAGCCCAAATGTTCCACGAGACACTGGCTGGATCCGCTCTGAAATGGTTTATGTCATTAGATGAGTCTAGAATGAAGACATGGGAGGATGTATGCACCGAGTTCAGCAATCATGACCGGTATAACACAGAAGTTGATATCACAAGGAGGGACTTAGAGACTACAAAGAAAGAATCAAGGGAAACTTTTTCTGCCTTCCTCACCCGTTGGAGAGCCAAGGCTTCTAAAATGGCTAACCACCCTGAGGAAGAAGAACAAATCCGCATGATAGTGAAGAACTTGCTCCCAGTGTATCATAAGCACATGTTTTTCCAATATCTTCCAAATTTCCGAGCTCTAGTCGCTGCCGGGACCCAAGTAGAAGACGCTCTAGCCGATGGAGCTCTCCGAACCGATGAACCCTACAAGAACCGCCGACCTGTCATCAATGGGAAGGCTACCGAAGTCAATGCCATATCTCAGCCTGCTCCATTTACCCAATCCTTTTCCTTAAGAAGTAAACCATCCAGAAAATTCACCGAGCTCTATATGCCATTGGAAAAAGTCTTCGAGAAATTAAAAGCATGAGGCTTGATCCAACCTCTGGAACCCAGACCTACACCAAACCCATTACCCAAAAACTACAATGAAAATGAATACTGCCATTTCCATCAATCCAAAGGCCATATTACTAACCGTTGCTTCCGTCTCCGCCGTGAAATCCAAGACCTCATAGACAATAAAACCATTTCTCCACCTTCTCAACCCAATGTCACCCAAAATCCACTTCCTACCCATGCAGTCCCACCACCAGCAAATATCAATGTTATCCATGCCGACCCTTATGTCCATTGTGAGCCTATCTACCCTCACCCTTCATTCCCTACTTCCTTGATTGAAATGTTTCACCACTGTCAAGCCCATGGACTCATTACCCCGTACAAGCCAAGACCCAAAAATTTTTACTGCCAATACCATGCCACCTATAGCCATGACACGGAATCATGTGATACATTGCGGAATATAGTACAAGGGTTCATTGATCAAGGTATGATTGAAATCCCTCAACCCTTCACTAGCCCAAGGGGGCTTTATCGTTCATGGAAACAGTTTGAGAAAGATACATTCCCGGGTTTTAATTCAAATGGGCTTCCCGAGCCTCGCAAAGTGGATCAGTCGTCAAAGAATGGTACTAGTCAGTGGGCTCTCAAAGAAAGGTCTGAAGCTAGATATCTTTGTGTGGATTTGTTGACAGAAAGAAATGAGAGGTTTAGTTTCTACGTTCTCTGCCCTAAAAAGTCTTGTGAAGCTGAGATGACAAAGATTGAACCCATTAGATCTAATGCTAGAACCAAGAAAGCCTTTTCCAAGACTGGAACTAGCCAATGGGAGTTGCGAAAAAGATATGAGGCCGGAGATCCCGAAGTAGGTCTATTGGGAGAACCTAGTGGGAAGTTTGACTTCTATGTCCTTTACCCTAAGATGGAGAAGCCCACCTTTGAAAAATCCACCTTTGAAAAACCCATTGTTCTTTCTAGGAATCCTCGAATCTCTTTTTTTTGTCTTCAGCGGCTGCATCTCCGTGATGGCTTTAATCTTTCCTAGGTCGACCTCTATTCCTTTCTGAGTGATCATAAATCCAAACAACTTCCCCGCAGTTACTCCGAAGGCGCACTTTTAGGGATTCAATCTCAGGTTATATTGTTTAATTCTTTGAAGGAATTTGCCTAGAGCCTCAAAATGGCCTTCTCGATCCTTAGACTTCACGATCATATCATCCACATACACCTCCACTTCCTTATGAATCATATTATGTAATAAGGTGGTTACCATTCTCTGATAAGTAGAACCGGCATTTTTTAGGTCAAAGGGCATAACTCGATTACAGAAGGTCCCCCATTGAGTGATGAATGAAGTTTTCTCCATATCTAGAGGGGACATCTTTATTTGATTATAACCTGAGAACCCGTCCATGAAGGATAACAGAGCATGACCGGCGGTACTATCTACCAGGATATCTATGTGTGGCAACGGGAAATCATCCTTAGGGCACGCTTTATTCAAATCCAGGAAGTATACGCACATTCTAACCTTCCCATCTTTTTTAGGTACCGGCACAATGTTAGCTAACCACTCGGGGTATTCTACTACTTGGAGAAATCCAGCATTCATCTGCTTTACTACTTCGTCCTTGATTTTCAATGCCCATTCCGGCTTCATTCTCCTTAACTTCTGCTTAACCGGCTTAACCCCCGGATTAGTAGGGATAAAGTGTTGTACTATGTCGGTGTCAATCCTTGGCATATCTTTGTACGACCATGCAAATACTTCTATGTTTTCTCTCAACAATCCTACCAATTTTCTTGTTCTTGTGGTGACAGAGTTGCCCCAATGTTAATTATCTTAGGCGATTCATCGGATCCTAAATTAACTGATATTAATTCATCCACATTAGGTCGAGCATGTTCCATTTCCCTTTGTTGTTCAAACTCAGGGGGAACATCCTCTCTAGGATCTATATTCATGCCATATACACCCATATAAGATAGAATGGATAAGCTGCAAATGCAAAGAATGAAGAAAAATGAAGAAAAATGAATACTTTATTAATCATGAAGAAAGAAGAATAACACAAACTAAACTATCATTCGCCTCCTAACAGAAGAGGGATGATTTTATTGAAAAAGGGAAAAAACGAAAGTCCTATTCTACAATCTTATGGAAAGAAAGCATAAAAATCCCACAAGCTATCATCTGATGGGAGTGAATCTTCCGCGACTGAGTCTTCAACTCGAGGCTCATACTCAAGGCTCCAGTTGGTCAATGGACTGGTTGTATCTTCGATGTGGTGGATAGGATCGGGTTCATGAACATGCTCTTCGATGCAGGCGATCTCTTTGAACATAGCCCCTATGGCGACTTTATCGATATGGTCAACCCAGTCAAACTCTGTATGTTCTTTAGTCATGATGGTAGTTTGAGAGAGAGGTAATGGTGTGTTGAAGAAGATTTCAAACCCAGGAACTCTAGCTTTCTGATCTTCAAGGTAAATGGGCTCAGGGAACCCACAATAAGGGAAATCATCCCCTTCTTTGACAAAAGCCCAATTCAAAGTGGGCCGGTAAGATTTCAGAGTGAGGTTAGGGACTCGTCCCTCTTCTTTGGCCAACTGTCTTTCTCTTATTTTCTGTACCATCTCTTTTTTGTCAACTTCGATACTTTGATAGCCTAATCCAAATGGATGAATTGCTGAGGGATACTCGATAGAACTAGGCGTGCCTTGATGACAACGACCTAAGCCCATTCCTGGAAAGAAGCCCATATTTTTCATGATCTGACCTACTTGCATATTCCCATACGGACTGTAGTCTAGCATCATTTTTTCTTTACATCCAGATTCAACTTCTACACACTGTATGTATTCAAAGCCTGTCAATGGTATTTCTTCCATCTCTGGCTTGATTTCACAGATAGGTACACGGGTAGGAGTGATCTCAGAATCTCCCTTCAATGTCACCACTGAGCCTTTGTAGGGGAACTTAACTTTTTGATGGAGGAAAGAAGGCACAGCCCCAATTGGATGGATCCACGGTCTACCAAGTAAAAGGTTGAAACAAGCAGGCACATCTAGTACTTGAAAATCAACTTGGAATTCTACAGGCCCGATGGCTAAAGGTAAAGTGACCATACCAACCACTTCTCTTCGAGTGTTATCATATGCTCTCACAGTTAGTTTTGACGGCTTGAATTCTGATGGTTCAATGCCCAAGGAAGTGGCGGTGCTAAGAGGACATACGTTCAAGGCTGACCCGTTATCTATCAATACTGTAGGAATTCTCTTGCCCATAGTATCCACTGTGACATACAAAGCTTACAAATGATGAGGTACTTTCTTCGAAAGGTCTGACTCTGTGAAGGATATTGACTGCCCATGCTGAACTGACTGACTAGACTGACTATACTCTAGGGTGAAGTGTCGATAGGAATCTGAACTTGGTTGAGTAGCCTGAGTACTGTCTGCCTATGCTTTTGAGAAGCCATTAAAAGTCCTCAGATGGTGATATTGGCTTGAGTACGCTTAAGCTGTTTCAATATCTCTTCCTCTTCCTCTTGAACTTCGGTGCGTTGAGATCTCTCTCCCAAAGGGTTGTCAGATTCTAAGTTGGCGGGCTTAAAATGACGACCTCCTCTAGTGACATGGTTAACATCTTCCTCATCACTGGCCCAAATATCTGCTATCTCCTCAGGTGTGTTCATCAAATCTTCCCACTTTATCATATCAATCTCATTCTCTGACCCATCATCTATGGTATACTCGGCAGAAGCCGAACTTGATCCGAAATACTGGATGACCCATGGTTGCCTTAGATAGACGGTTTGGTAATGGGTTTCCCCATTCATATCGGTGATCTTGGTTGTGAAATACTTCTTAAGGATACTCTGGCTAGCTTTCTCAAAACGGATGAGGTTTGGATCTTCAGGTTCAACCTGAGCCACAGGAACGTCTTCTTTAAGTGAGTCAGGGTTATCACTCCAACCAAAAGGAGCAATGGGTTCTTTGAAGGTGGGCTTCTTCATTTTGGGGTAAAGGACATAGAAGTCGAACTACCCACTAGGTTCCCCTAACAGGCCTACTTCGGGATCTCCGGCCTCATATCTTTTTCGCAACTTCCATTGGCTAGTCCCAGTCTTAGAGAAGGCTTTCTTGGTTCTAGCTTTAAATCTAATGGGTTCAATCTTTGTCATCTCAGCTTCACAAGATTCTTCAAGGTAGAGAACGTAAAAACTAAACCTCCCATTTCTTTCTGTCAACAAATCCACACAAGGATCTCTAGCTTCAAACCTTTCTTTGAGAGCCCACTGACTAGTACTATTCTTTGATGACTGATCCACTTTGCGAGGCTTGGGAAGCCTATTCGAACTAAAACTCGAGAATATATTTTTCTCAAACTGTCTCCATGAATGATAAAGTCCCCTTGGGCTAGCGAAGGGTTGAGGGATTTCAATCAGACCTTGATTAATAAATCCTTGTACTATATTCCGCAATGTATCACAGGATTCCGTGTGATGGCTAGAAGTGGCATGGTATTGGCAGTAAAGCTTTTTGGGTCTTGGCTTGTACGGGGTAATGAGCCCACGGGCTTGACAGTGATGAAACATTTCAATCAAGGAAATAGGGAATGGAGGGTGAGGGCGGATAGGCTCACAGTAGACATAAGGGTCGGCATGGATAACATTGATATTTGCGGGTGGTGGGATTGCATGGGTAGGAAGTGGATTTTGGGTGACATTGGGTTGAGAAGGTGGGGAAATAGTTTTGTTATCTATGAGGTCTTGGATTTCATGGCGGAGACGAAAGCAACGGTTGGTAGTATGGCCTTTGGATTGATGGAAATGGCAGTATTCATTTTCATTGTAGTTCTTGGGTAATAGGTTGGGTGTAGGTTTGGGTTCCAAAGGTTGGAGCAAGCCTCGAGCTTTTAATTTCTCGAAGACTTTTTTCAATGGCATATAGAGCTCAGTGAATTTTCTGGATGGTTTATTTCCTAAAGAAAATGGTTGGGTAAATGGAGCAGGCTGATATATGGCATTGACTTCGGTAGCCTTCCCATCGATGATAGGTCAACGGTTTTTGTAGGGTTCATCAGTTCGGAGAGCTCCATCGGCTAGAGCGTCCTCCACTTGGGTACCGGCAGCGACTAGAGCTCGAAAATTTGGGAGATATTGGAAAAACATGTGCTTGTGATAAACTGGGAGCAAATTCTTTACTATCATGTGGATTTGTTCTTCTTCTTCAGGGCGGTTAGCCATTTTAGAAGCCTTGGCTCTCCAGCGGGTGAGGAAAGCAGAGAAAGTTTCCCTTGATTCCTGTTTAGTAGTCTCTAAATCCCTCCTAGTGACATCAACTTCTGTGTTATACCGGTAATGATTGCTGAACTCAGTGCATACATCTTCCCATGTCTTCATTCTAGACTCATCTAGTGACAAAAACCATTTCAGAGCGGATCCAGCTAGTGTCTCATGGAACATTTGGGCTAGCAGGTCATCATCAGCCCCTCGTGGGTACATGGCCCTCACGTACATTTTCAGATGGGTCTTAGGACAACCCATTCCATCAAACTTCTCTAACTCGGGCATTCTGAAATGAGTGGGCATACGGGCCTTAGGGAACAGAGATAACGACGACATGTCCACCAGATCATCAGACTTCCTAATACCTTTCAAGGCTTTTTCTAGGGCTTCCACCTTACTACTCAGTAGTATGGGCTCAGTGGAAAAGAAAGCAGGGGTCTTGGGCTTGGATTCTTTATCCAGATCAACAGGCTGAACAAATTCTGTACCAGGCCTAGTGGGATCAGCAACTATCTTCGATATAAGGAAACATTCCTCTTCATCAACATTCTCAAACAAGGGATTAGTACGGGCTCGCACCTTATCCTCCTCTTCTTTTTGATGCACTAACTCTTGGACCACTTTTAAGAGTGCCTCGATCTTCTCATTAGTCGTCTTTCCACTAGTTCCAATGGCGTTAGGGGTATGACCTTCGTTACTAGACATCTTTGAATCAACAGGTAGACCCTTAAACAACCGACTGCTAGAATCTCGACGCCAAGCCAGAATGCTGGGAAAGGGAAAAGATTTGAATCAACTAAGAGCTTCCAGTGTGAAAAGGGATGAATAAGGACAATCTCACATGCTCACAAAAGTATAGGTCCACATCAATCTCACTCTCTCACTTTCTATCTTATAAACATGGGCCTAAGGCTCAAGCATGAATCTCATTCTCACAGTTCATACCTTAATCTTATCATAAGCTTATATCTTCTATCCAATTGACATGGGCCTAATTCCCACATCTTAAACTCATAGCGGATCTAAATCTTCTATCTAAAGGACATGGGTCTAAAGCCCACATCTTATGTCTCACTTCTCATGTCTTCTCCTAAGACCCACAAGTCAATACCACTATCTAGGCAGCATAACGCTACGACGGGCCTAAGCTCATGAATCTATAGGGTACTAGTTGTTATTAGGTACCTTGACTCTTTAAGGACACATCCCTTAAGAGTTTAGGGTATTTCATAAAGGTCTAGACCTACAAATCCAGGTCTTAATTGGTTCTACACACTTCACAATCATGGCTCAATACAAAACCGGGGGGAAAATCCGGCAGCATAACATTTACAATAGTGTGTGATAGGCGATGTAGGGTATGTGTCCTAAAGACATTTTACATGGACTAATGCAAAGGGTAGGCTGAGTGTCCCTTACTCGCTCGGTCCAATCGATATACCTAACCACATGTGACATCAGGAATGCCGCATGGGTCCAACAGTACGTGATTGGTCCGTTTGATATACCCGAAGGTACTTGGCAAGAAGGGTGATGGCTTTCGCATACATGGAACCCGAGAGTCAAAGAAACCGGGCCCAGGGCTAGGCTCATCGTTGGCTTTAGCATACAACGTCTTAATCATGCAGAGTCAATGCACACACAATGCAGGAATTAAAGTCACATAGTCATACAAATGCAAGTGATTGATTTTATTAATTAAGAAATTGAAAAGCCCAAAAATAATTAACTGGAGTTTAGCCCTCGTCATCCCCATCGGAGTCGCCAATCTGTGAACCAGCCAACCTGATCAGGAGGCCTCTCGTTCACTTTAGGGGTGTTTCTTGAGTGGATTTTGGATGATCTTTATCCGTCTCGATTTGTCCTTCTCTATTATCCACATTTATCCTTCTCTATTATCCACTAAAGATTGGGTTTTTGAAAAAGGGATGAGAGTTTATAAAAAAACTAGGAGTCGCCACCTTATTTTTAGGGAACAAGGAAACCACAAAAAGAGTTTTATTTTTAATAAAACATTGACCCCATATTTTGGAAAAGCATGGTCTTTTGAATCAAAGTTGGATTCGGGGGCTAGGTTACGAAGTGGGAAGGTTCCAAGGAACTCCTTGTAGGCACCCACTTCGCCCTAATTAGAGGTCTCCTAATTACTATTGGGCTTTATCAAAATCTTTTCAAAACAATGCTATGTATCTAATCAACCACAAAATATGAATAATAATAGATAGTACAAAAGTATACACAATCCTAAGGATCTTAGGAGACTAGAAGTCAACCTAAGATTGGACTTGCGCCCTATTGATTGCTTACGTACCTTATCAATTGCTTGACAAAGATCAAAGTTCACGTAGTTCGATTACCTAGGATTCTCCTATTGTAATGAACTATATCCTTGAAGGCATTCTACCTTATCTAAGACTCTATCTTCGAGAGTTGGTGTTTGTTTAAAATACTTCATCTTTCAAAATGGGAGTTTTCATCCCAAAACAACTTCTTTGATTTTGAAAACTCTAAAAAATAGACTCTTAAACAAGCTAAAACCCCTCTTTAGATGTAGTTTTTATAACAAAGGGGAATCCTAGGTGAAGCCAAGTGGCTTCCCTATCCTAAGAGTCCCTAACTACATCCTAAAGTCATCTAAATAATCCTAAATATCAAAATAATATATGCTGGAAAATTCTGGAAAATGGATAAAAATATAACTAAAGAAAGTAATCAATGCATGTAAATGCCCTAAATGCAATCTAAGTTAGCTATAGGAACCTAGGCATGTTTCTAAGTTGACTTAAGTCTAAAAAATGAGTTTTAATGCACTTTTAGGTTACTTTAAACCCATGGACAGATTTATATGCAACCAAAGAATGGTTTAAAACCCATAAAATAAAAGAATAAAAAGAGTGTAAATGACCTAATATGCAACCTAGTATGATATGCTAATTTATCTCATACAATATGCTTGAAAACAACACTTTATTCATAGGAAATAAACACAAGGGTAGAGTCTTACCTTTTGCATGCTCCCTCGAACACAATTGGTATTTTTAAGCACACTTTAAGGGATAAAAATAAACTAACCAACCTAATATGAACCATACAAACTTATCCTAAAGTATACTTGTGGACCAGCCTTTTGACGGGCTTGAGGATCCACATCATCACCGGGCGATGTAATTAGGGGGATTTTTAGAAAAACAAACAAAGGAGTCGCCACCTTATTTTTAAGGAATAAGGAAACCATAAAAATGTTTTATTTTAAAATCAAAAACAAAACCAACTCCATTCCAATGAAAATACAGTCTACAAACCAGAGTTGGATCCGGGGGCTAGGTTACGACGTGGGAAGGTTCCAAGCTTTCACTTGTAGGCACCCACCTCGCCCTATTTAAAGGACTTCTAATTTATTTGGGCTAACTAAATTTCTCAATGCAAACAATCCTAAATAATCTAATCAACCAATAAAATAGTGATATAAATGCAATAATCTATATTAGTTATATTAATAATAAAAAAAATATACAAACAAACCCTAAGAACCTAGAATACCCTATGGGCATCCTAGGGCGGACTTGAGCCCTATTAGCGCCTACGTAACTTACTAGTATCACCTAGCAAGTATCAAAGACCACGTAGTTCGACTACCCTAGGACTCTCCTATTGTAATCGATCACATCATCAAAAGTATTCAACTTAATTCAAGACTCTAGCTTCGAGAGTTTTTTATTCATTTAAAATCATTTATTTGAAATCATTTCAAATTAAAAGACTTTCATAAAAAATCCAAATATTCTAAATCTCATCTTTAGAATTTAATTCCAATTGAAAATCTTTTTCAAAGATTTTTCAAGATAACAAATCATATGGGGATGAATCTCATTCCAAGGTAAAAATCTTAAAACATTTCAAATTGTTTTGAAAATCATTTAATAATCAAATCTTTCATAAAATCATGTTTATTTCATAAAAATCACATTAAAAACCTTTTAGGAAACCTCTCGAAGAGAGACACTCAAATCAAATGCAATACTCAAATCAGATAATGGTCTTTACAACAAAGGACAGTCCTAGGGAATGTCAAGTGACTTTCCTAAGCCTAGGGTCTCTAACTAGCCCTAAAGTTTGTCTAAAATCCAAATATACTAATGCAAATGCATGCTGGAAATTAAATAAATCAAACAAATATGCATGATATTAATTCTAACAATGCATGAAAATGCTCCTAAATGCACACTAATTTTACTATGTGATCCTAGGCATATTTCTAAGTTAGATTTGTCCCTAAAATGATTTTTAGAGGTGATTTAAGGACATAAACAAATCCGGACAGATTTGAATATGAACCTTAAACTACTCTAAAAACCATGAAAATAAAGAATAAAAATGTGAAGGTGACCTAGCATGCTTTCTACATGAACATACTATGAAACTACTACAAAAATCATGCAAAATATGGCTTAAAAATGTTAATTAAACCACTTTAAAACATGTATTCAAATCTGGACAGATTTGAATACTTATTTAAAGTAGCTTAAAAATCATCTTTAATCCATAAAAATATCCAAATAAACACCCTAGCATACAATCTATCATGCTTAACAAAATTACCATGCAAAAACATATCAAAAACTAACAAAAATATGCTTAAATAATCAATCTAAACACAAGGGAAGGATCTTACCTTCGCACGCTCCCTCGTACACAATTTATATATCAAAATCATCAAATTTTAATCATAAGGGAAGGATTTTACCTTTGCACGCTCCCTCGTACACAATTTATATATTCGAAACGACAAATCCATATCGAATGTGTGAACAACCCATTTTTACCAATTATTTCTATCATATACTTATACAAATGATTAACTCGAAGAGTGGATTATTTGGTGATGAATTGGCCTTGTAAAGACCAAATTGCCCTTTTCTGAGGAAAATGACAATTCATTATTTCATGTGTACATTTGGATTGGAATCAACCCATTTGTATTGCATTTGACTTTTGAGGTGTTTTAGAACATCCCTGTAAATTTTCATAGCATTCTGATGAGAGCTCGATAGGTAATTAGGGTTTTTGCGACTTGAAGGGCATTTTCGTTCTTTTTCTCGTATAATTTCCAAATGACCTCCGAATTCGAAACGGATTGTCTCATGAGGTTTATGTGGATGTGGGGAGTGTACTTGAATTGTCAATTGAGCCTTTGAAGTTGGGATAGATTCGCCCAAAATCGATCCCACGGGTAAGAATGAGCTGAATTAGGGTTTTGTTCAAATCGACCGTGAATTGGTTATTTTCACCAAAATGAAAGATTTTCAAAACATGTTTTCAAGTACCAATTTCATATTAAAACCATGTTTTTAGAAGTGGTTCAAGCCTAATTGATCAATTTTACAAAACAAAGAAAGGTCACATGACCAATTTTGACACAACCGGGTCAATTGGCTGGCTTTTTGCTAAAACCCTTGACCGTGGTCAAGTATTTTTAACCCAAAAACATTCTAAAAATGTGAAGGATCAAAACACGGTCGTTTTGAGCCTTGAACCATCGAATTTGAATCAGATTTGACCAAAATATGGCCAAAATATGAAATCCCTTGAAATTTGGAAAAAATATGGGAAGTCAGCATGGTGACCGTCCTAGCTAGGACGGCCAACTGTCCAGCCCAGGACTGCCAGCCGTCCAGGCTAGGATGGCCATCAAGATGGTCGAGCCAATTTTGCAATTTTGGAATGTCTGTGATTTTCCCACTTGTTTTGGCCAATTTGACTTGATTTTTTGGGATGAATTCGAAGGGTTTCAGCTTGCAAACCCTAGGGGAGAGTTGTTCTAAGCCCTAGGATTGTTTTTAGATAGATTAATCCTAACCATTCAAGGTTCTTAAACCCTAACTCTATAAATGCACTACTATAAAGTTGAGGAGAAAAGGAGAGAGAGAATTCTAGGGTTGAGAAGGGAGGCTACAGATCTGATATTCTTACACCATTGGATGAGAGAACCTAAGTGGAGAAGAAGGAGAGGAGAAGAAGGAATCAAGGCTAGAAAGTTTGAAGGAAGAAAGCCAAGAAGGAGGGAGAAGGGTAAATCCACAATCCTAGTTTTGTTTTCTTTGATTCTTACATAAGTCTATGATGCTATGATGTAAGTTCTCTTCATTCTCATATGAGATGGATCACCTTTTTCTTTTTGTTATGAGAATGTCTAACATGATAGGGTGGTTTCTTATTTGTTTATGCATGATAGTATATTAATAGTTTTAGTTTTGTTGTTCATGGTGTTTATTTAATATGTTAGCATGCTAGAATAGGATATGTAGTTCATTTTTTAGCATAGGGCAGTAGCATATTCGTATGTTTAGCAATATGTAGGTTTTGATTTAATGATTATTCATTGTGATTTTATGAGAGATAATTTGATAGGGTAATTTTCATTATGATTTTTATGAGAGTATATGTGATTAGGGTGTCTTTTATGGTGATTAAATGCATGTTAGAGTTAGCTTCATTATTATGTTATGTGATTAAATGTGATTAGGGTTAGCTTAGTTAGGATTTTATATGAGTATGCATGTTAGGATTAGTTTTTGTCATGATTTTATGTGTAGATGCATGATTAAAATTAGTTTTATTGTTATTTATGTGTAGATGCATGATTAGAATTAGTTTTATTATGATTTTTTGTTAGAATGCATGTTTAGGGTTGTTTAGCTTAGTTATTATTTTATGTGAATATGCATGTTAGGGTTATTTAGCTTAGTTGTGATTTATGTTAGTATGCATGTTTAGGATTAGTTAGCTTTGTCGTGATTTTATGTAAGTATGCATGAGTAGGGTTAGATTTGTTGTTATTTTATGTACAAGCATGTTAGAATAAATATTGATGCATTCATATTGTTATTTGAATCTCTTAATATTTGATTGATGGCATTAATGATGATATGAATGTGTTAGTATGTTATTTTGACATGTGATGATTCTTAAGACTTTTTTTTATGCTTTTCATGATTATTTAAACACTTGACATGAATTTGGTTGTTTGAATATATAAATTGTGTACGAGGGAGCGTGTGAAGGTAAGACCCTCCCTTTGTGTTTAAATTAATTGTTTAAGCATATTTTTGTATAGTTTTTGATATGTTTTTGCATGGTAATTTAGTAGAGCATGTTAGATTGTATGCTAGGGTGTTTATTAGTCATTTTTTATGGATTAACAATGTTTTTT
Source organism: Hamamelis virginiana (assembly GCA_017140935.1). Lineage (NCBI taxonomy): Eukaryota > Viridiplantae > Streptophyta > Magnoliopsida > Saxifragales > Hamamelidaceae > Hamamelis > Hamamelis virginiana. The sequence goes on along the minus strand of JAESVK010047256.1, from coordinate 575 downwards.
AAGCTATTTGGAACATTTATTCAAATCTGTCCAGATTTGAATATATGTTTTAAAGTGGTTTAATTAACATTTTTAAGCCATATTTTTGCATGATTTTTATAGTACTTTCATAGTATATTCATGTAGAAAGCATGCTAGGTCATCTTCATCATTTTTATTCTTTGTTTTCATGGTTTTTATAGTGGTTTAAGGTTCATATTCAAATCTGTCCGGATTTGTTTATGTTCTTAAATCGCTTTTAAAAATTATTTTAAGGCCAAATCCAACTTAGAAATATGCTTAGGTTCACATAGATTAATTAGTATGCATTTAGGAGCATTATCATGTATTGATAAGATCAATTTCATGTATATTTGTATGGATTTATTTAAATTACAGCATGCATTTGCATTAGTATGTTAGGTTTTTATATTAACTTTTGGGCTAGTTAGAGACCCTAGGCTTAGGGAGGTCACTTGACCTTCCCTAGGACTGTCCTTTGTTGTAAAAGTCATACTCCGATTTGAGTATTTTAATCAATTTAAGAGCCAATCTTCTAGAGATTTCCTAAAAAGATTTTTGATGCAATGTTTATG
>JAESVK010047253.1:0-19523 GCA_017140935.1 Hamamelis virginiana | reverse complement strand
TTGTAATTCAACTTATAGGCATTTAGTTGGTGGACCGAATGAGATATCGTCCCAGTGGTCCAGACTATAGGGGACCGTTTGGTGCCAAAATAAATAAATTAACAAAACTTAAAGGACAAAATGTGTATATTTTGAAATAGACCCATAACTTTACAGTTCTCATGCACGTGAGAGGGATAAAATAGTCATTGAATGGTTCAATCCTATCAACTATAATAAGGGCCCGTTTGCATTAATTTTTTTTTAAAAATCACTTTTGAAACTTAAAATTTTACTTGATGTAAGATGAGGAATGCTAATCACTTTTGAACAACTTGAAGGATGATAGGATGCATGGCAAAATTTTTATATTAATAGTGATTGTGGCAAAAGTTAGCATAAACTATTACAAACAGGCCCTAAATTAAATGAGCTAAGATCAATCACTTAGATTGGTGTTGGACTTAGGCAGGGAGAATCCAACACCAGTTTAAGTGGTTGATCCGATCCGGTTCATCAAAGTGCAGCAGAAAGTACTTTTTATTTTTTATTTCTTTCATGAATTATTCTAATGAATTGAGAATTAAGGAAGAAGTTTTCTTGTATTTAGGAAGGGACTCGGAGGGTTTTTTTTTTTTTTTTTTTTTACTTGTTTGGTAAATAAGACCTAGCTATTAGCTAATAATCCATTTTTTAAACCATCCAACATGGCAATACGCTAGAACCACTATTTTTGTATATTTCAAAAGATATACAAAAATAAAGATTCTATTATAATGCCACGTCTGAAAGTTCAAAAAATGTGAGAAATTAAATATGACCCCTTCAATATTTTTCTATGTAAAAGTTTATATTGATTCAACATATACCATGCGTGTGAATGAGCTTGGAGTCTCCACTATTCAAGACAACCAAATAGTCATATAAAAACATGCCCAAATCATACATTAGTTCATACATAAAAAAGAGTATTAATCCACATATTCTGTATTATGAGAAACCACTGTAATTGTAATATCAATTGTAATATCGAAAACCATATTAATGAAAACTCTTATAAAAAGTTGCTCCAGAATAAAGCTTTCAAAAGATATTAATGTTGTTTATATTGTTTAAAAACTTATAATTCTCCAAAGTTTAAAAGCTTACTTCAAAAGATACCAACTTTCTTCACTTCTTCAAGCCTCTTAAGTTTTAATTTTCTTTCTTTTTTTTGATTGTTGAACACTACCTCCATCTTTGATATTTCTAGCTAGCTCAGAATTTTGTGGAAGTTCTTCTATTTCTTGTGATACTATTCGGTCCATCGCTCTTTCATTTTCGCTGTTTTTGCTTAATCTTACCAAGAATAAGAATTTTTTTCCTGTGTACCTAATAAGATTCTTATAGAACTCACAATTCATTTTTTCCCGTCACAAAATATAAACAAAATTAGTTTTATATGTTTTTATTTAGTACTTAATTTGTTATAAATGTATTTGTTATACCTTATTTTTGCATTGAACAAATTGTTATACAGGACATCCAATTAGTAATTCTGCTTCATCGAATAGGGTTACTATATATGGCAATTTCATTTCCATCAATTACAAGTAGCTTTAACAGATACTTAATGTAAGATGTTGCAATTATTTTTCAATACATTTATACACACACACACATATATCAATTTGAAATGATGAATATAATTTTTTAATATTTGATTGATTTTAAGATATGTACCTTTGAGTATACTCTACATTTGAATTATTACATCCATTGCATCGCATTCCATCTTTAGTGATTCTAACCCTTTTCGAAATCAAATATTTTTCCATGATTCAGACTTTTATAGGTAGTATGATATGATATATTTTTTTAAGAAATACACAAAAGTAAAGGTTCCATTGGATTGCCACGTGGAATAATTTAAAAGATGTGACAAAAAGATGATTCCTTCAATATTTTTCTATATGAAAATTTATATTAATTCAACCTTCAGCGAGTACAGGAAAAACTCCAGTCACAGAATAATTAGTTTTATCTTGCCATAGTCTTGTTCCTACCACCCTTTGATCATCATCATATCCATCCCGAGAGTTGCAAGTCTTTCTATCTTTCTTTTTTTCTTTTCCCTCTCACATGGTATACATCAATTATAATTGTTAGGCATGACCTTATGAGAGTCATGGTGCGACTGAACTAATCCAATTGGTTAGTTGCAAGTATTTCTCCCAAACTTAATGTTTTTTCAATTAAAAATGTAAATTTCAGTGATATAGAAAAAAATGGTGGAGGTCCACACGGTCTGGAATCCACGCGGTTTCGCAGAGAAAAAAACCAAGAAATGCCCGCTCACAATTGTCTGGCATATAAGACAAAAAAACCAAATATCTTTTCTTTTTATTTAGGCACCGTTTGGATTTGTTTTTTTTATAAGTATTTATTTGCTTTTTTAAAATTTTTCTAAGAAATTACATATTGTAAATTTTGTAGAAAGCAAATAAATATTTATAAAAAACAAATCCAAACAGTGCCTTAATTTATGACCTTCTTGTTGGCTTCCTTTAACACCTTGTCAGACATTGAACTTAACTTATGGTGCAAAATAGCACATACAGTGTATGAAACTATTTTTTTTAAATATAATTGATGCCCAATTTCTTTTCTTACCTCTAGGAACGGATATGACTGTTCAAAATTGTTATAATTTTTTTTCAATGACATAAAATTAATTATTTTATTATTGTAATTTTTGACATTAATACATGTATAAGTATAATATTTAAAACCGTATGGACACCATTTGTTTCATTTGTTAAAATTCAATTTACAAAACCAATAAGCTTGTAACCAATATAAATTAGTAGGGGACATTTTTTTTATGGACTTTTCTCATTAGTAATTCAACTTGATGGCATGACAGAATGATATATAATATATAAATAATATATATCTATAGGATGACAAAGTTAAAAAGAAAAAAAAAAAGAAAAAAACTTGAAGGACAAAAATTGTATATTTTGAAAGTGCACTAAATTAATAATAGACTTTCAGTTCTCATGCGCGTGAAACGGATTCAATAGACATTTTTTATTATATATCATTCTGTTATTCCAACTATAGACCGTTAGACCAGTCTCTCTCTCTCTAGACTGTGATCATTGTCTCCCTCTTTCTTCATATCTGCTTAATTAATTAGCTGTTGCCTTGCTACAAACTCTTGAATCTGATCAATCTGGGAAGGAAAAAAAAAATGGAAGCACTACCCCTTAAGTTTGTTGAGGGAATCATAAGCCAATTGGGTTCCTTCAATGTCCCCAATCCCCATTTTACACAGAATTCACAATCCGTAGTATTACATAGAATCTTCAATTTTGTACAGAATCTCCAATCCCCAATTTATTACAGAATCCTCAATCACCAATTTTTCACTGAATACCCAAGTTTACACATAATTCCCAATCCCCAATACGTCAAATCAATATTTAATGCTCTTCATTTCATGTCCTCCCAATAATGATGGGTTTGGAGTTGGGGATTGGGAATTTTTAGTAAAATTGGGAATTCTGTATTAATTTGGATATTGGGGATCCTTTGTTAAATTGGAGATTCTATTCATTTATAGGAATTGAGAATTTTATGGGGATTCTGTGTAATATTGGGAATTGTTAACAAAACTTTTTTTTTTTTAAATTGACTTTTGAGCATCTACTTGGTAAAATGGTTATTATTTTGTCTACATAAAGGTATTTTGGTCCAACAAAAATATTTAAGTACGTAATTATTTTTGGATCGGGTTCGTTCACGTAATATTTCAAAATTTTAGGATTATTGATGTAAAATGCCATTTAAAAAAAAATATTAAATAAGTGGGTGAGGTAGCATTGCCCAAAAAATTAATAGACTTTTCTCATTTGTAATTCAACTTATAGGCATTTAGTTGGTGGACCGAATGAGATATACTCCTAGTGGTCCAGACTATGAGCGGTGGCCTCTTGGGCATACCTAGGGCGGGCTTTGTAGACCTATCTTTCTCCCTGTCTTTCTCTCTCTCGATTGTGAACATTGTCTCCCTCTTTCTTCATATATGCTTAATTCATTTCTTCCAAACTTAATGTTTTTTCAATTAAAAATGTAAATTTCAGAGATATATACAAAAATGGCGGAGGTCCACACGGTCTGGAATCCACGTGGTTTTGCAGAGAAAAAAACCAAGAAATGCCCTCTCACATTTGTCTGGCATAAAAGAGAAAAAAACCAAAGATCTTTTCTTTTTATGGGATAAATGAGGTTTTGGATTCTTTTTCTAATGGATGAGAATTGGTCTGTTTGTTACTCCTCTTCCCACGAACAATCAATCATACTAATCCTACTTTGAACATAATTCTAAAGAGATAAAAATTTTGATATGTGAAAATATAATTTGAACATAATTCTAAAGAGATATGTGAAGAAATAATTCTCCAAAAGTAATTTTAGCAAAAATTAACGCAAACACCCCTAATGTGGGTGGCATGACAAAAATCTTAACTGGGTATAATAGTTTTAAGTATGACAGCCAAATGGACCTACCAAATAATTTTCTCAGAACTTTAACATTTCACAGCAATGATGAAATGGCAAATGGTGGCCAAAGAGGACACAGCTTATAGACCTTTAATTCCTCAGTTAAAATCCCAATGTACGAGCCCAGCCAGCTGCCATGCATTATTGAATTGAATCATTCTAAATGTGATATATATATATATATATATATCACTAACAATCAATGAATCATACTAATTCTACTAATATTTGTTGTTTGAAAAAAAGAAAGCCGTCATTAAACCCGTCTATTTCAGACCCACTCAATTCTTTACTAGTTCATACACAACTCACTATTGCTTCGCATTTATTCTATGATTGAAGATGGTGGATGTCATACTCTACAATTGGGTCCCCTAGTAGCAGAATTAGGAGTAAAGTCTGGGGGGCCAAGCCCTTGATCAACTTTTCCCTATCCTACAAATAATGTATGTATATATATATATGAAAAGTAAAAAGCTGGGGCCATGGCGCCCTTAAATATTCATGGTTCCGCCTCTGGGTCCCCATCCCCATAAGACCATTAATCTTCATACTTTTTATCCACAAGTGTCATGATTGTATATTGTGTTTTCTGTCTATTAAAAATAAATAAATTCTTCACAATTTGTTTTTCGAATGGTACAAAGGTTTAAAAGCCTTCTTGCCACATTAATATGGGTGGCATGATATAAATCTTAAGACAGTATAATAGTTTTGAGTATAATAGACAATTGGACAAATCAAATATTATTCTCGGAACTTTAACACATTTCACAGTACGTAATGATGAAATGGCAAATGGTGTGATCAATTAAGGAGGACACGTACAGCTTATATATAGACCTTTAATCCCAATGTACGAGCAGTGTTGTCAAATCCGGATCGAACCGGCCGGTTCAACCAGTTGAACCGGAAACCAGATACCTCACCGGGTGGTTCAATCCACTAAAACCCAATCTTAATGAAAATCGGCATATTTAGTAAAAACCGGTCAACTCGGTGAGAAGAACTGACCGGGTTTTGGTCTTTTTATTTTTATTTTTATTTAAAGGGTGCTAAAATGACTAAAATAGCTCCAATCTTTTTGAAGTCTCTTAAAGCCAAGAAGGCTAAAAAGACAAATTAGTCTAAAAAAATACCAAATAGCAAAAGGAAATCCAAACACCTAATTTAATAGTACAGTATTCTTATCTTGCATTTAAAAAAAATATATATAATAAAGATTGATCAATAGTAATTTTCAATTTTCAATTTTCAATTTTAATGACTGCACATACATTCAAATATATGAATTGATAGTACAAACATTTAAAAAATAATTATATTTTAAATCTATTTTGAATCTTTTATAGCTTTTATTCTAATAAACAGTCTAGATTTGAAAACATTGTGTACGAGCCTTGCCATTATTGACTTGAATCATTCTAAAAGTGATATATATTATGTGGTCTTCAAGCTATTGAATAATTGACCAAAGAGGACACAGCTTATAGACCTTTAATTCCTCAGTTAAAATCCCAATGTACGAGCCTAGCCAGCTGCCATGCATTATTGAATTGAATCATTCTAAAAGTGATATATATATATATATATAAAATTTCCACCAAAGTTTTGTCATGTGAGTACTGAAGCATCCAGATGTCCCACAACCCAAAAAATCTCACACAGATTAAAGGACAGGCCACATCACATTTAGTGATGGAAATTTGTCTCATCCACTGTGTTAGCCCTATGGCTTCAATCAAATATTGGTAAATGATTTATCCTACCTTGTTATATGATTTTGATGATAACAAACATTGCATTATGATTATCCATATGAATACTTGGTTGAACATTTTACATATATGTCAATCCTTTCAAATGGACTTGTGGCTTATTTTATTGAATGGATGAATTGGCTAACTTTGTTGAACACTTGTTTATCCTATGTTTCTTGCATACTCTTCATATTACAATCATGCTTATAAGAAACAGGATTTGAGCCATTCAACAAAGATGAACATTCAACATTGCTTGAAGCAACCATGAAGCTCATGCTCTCCAAGTGTGCTCCCACGTGAATATGGATAGTCATATATTCACTAAGGACCATGAAGAGAACCATTCAAAGATAAAGTCTTGCTCAAGCCTATTTCATGCCAATCAAGCCTAGCACAAGATTTGAAGATTTCAAGCTTTTGAAGACCTTGTATGTATCTTGTGTGAGTGTTTAGGCATTATATTTGTACATCTCTCAAATAGGATTGCACTACATTGGCTCATTTCAGAATGACTCAAAAACCATAGTTTTTAAACTTGGAAAATCTCTTTTTTGGTCAAAAGTTATTTTAAACTCATAATGAACTATATGGACCCAAAAGACAAAATGTTTTTATACTTGTTGTTTTGGTTTAAACATCTTTTGAAAAACATTTTTGAACTTGCCAAGATTTGTGTGAACAAGTGGTTTTGTTGTGCAAATGTTGGAACTTTTGAAAAAGACTGTTTTTGAGTATTTTTACTCAAACAGTCGACTGTTTGTTCAAGACAGTCGACTGTCTGAGTAAAACAGTCGACTGTTTGAGACAGTGGCTTTGTTTAACGAACTCAAAATCTCTAGTCGGCTAACAACCCTTTCCTAGTCGACTAACCGAGCTCTGAACTCAATAACGGCTAGTTTTTGACAAACCTAAACGGCTCTATTTCATACCAAAACGGCCATATTTGTTTTGGAACCTATTTATACTCATTCTATGAGTCTTGAATCAACTAATGATCATACACAAACTCAAGCTTATCTAGTATTCATCATTCTTGTGTGATTTAATCACTTTGAATCATCATTATCTCTTGAGCCATATACTAGTTCTTAATCTTTGAGAGATATTAGTGAGAGCTTCATTATTGTACATCTTCTACTCATTGAGAAGTTTCTTTATTGTACACATTCTCAATTTCATCTTGAAATCTTGTGAGAGCTAAGGGTTTTGTGAAACCCTTGTAGGTGAGAATCTACCACCTCGAAAGTAGATTGTGGGTGAGTGTTTTCCACCTTTGAAAGAAGACAACTTGTAAAAGTTTCTCCACCTTGAATGAGTTGCTTAGTGGATTGTGGAATCCTCAAGACGGGGCTCTTGAGGCGTGGACGTAGGCGGAGACCGAACCACATTAACTCTTGTGTTTGAATCTCTAACTCTTCTCTTGATTGTATAATAGTTTTGAGTATAATAGCCAATTGGACCAACCAAATATTATTCTCAAAACTTTAACATTTCACAGTACTTAATGATGAAATGGCAAATGATGGCAATTTGCCTCATCCCCTGCCGGACCCATCCAATCCCTATAGGGACGTGTTATTTTTGAATTTTTTGGGGTACGGGACGGGGATGGAATTAAAAATGTTTGCCCCGCCAGGATACGGAACGAGGACGGGTTTACAATGCCCCGCTCCACTGGGATTCCCCATCCTCACTTATATAAATTTTATATTTTAAACTTATAATTTTATATGATTCTTAAATTATATTTTATATATTCTATTATATATAATATAGAATATAATTTAAATTATTAATGACCTCCTAACTTTTATGTCCCTCCCATCAATTTTAATATTTTTAACTATTTTTTAATAATATTAGCTACTTGATTTTCTCCAATCTTGGTGATCTCACTAACAATCTAACATTTTTTAACTATTCTTATATATTTTCTATATAATAAGTCAAGTCTCCCTTATTGTGTTGAGTTTGTTAAATCTCTCTATTTCTTCTCAATTATTCAAGATCTATCTCTGTTCAGGATGTTAGAAATGATGTTGTTATAAATTGCACTTTACACAACTATGTTGTTTATGTGTAAGGTGACCTCTATAGTCTACAGTCTATAGGAAAAAACACAAAATATATTTTGAAAAACTAGCCGTTGGATTAGATGAACTTGTTATAAATTACATACCCGCCAAAAATCAAAATGATCCAATTGTTAGTTATTTTTATTTTTATTATAAAAATAAAAAACTATCTAAATAAAAATTGTGACATTTTGAAGAATTAAAATATTATAATTTTTCATGAACATTTGCCATAAACGGACCATTAGATCACTATGGTTTTTTTGTGAACATGAAATTTATAACAATTGTATTTAATCGATCTTACAGTCAATTTTTCAAAATCTTTTCTACAATTGGTCTTACGCACACCACATTATCCATAGTTTGACATATGGTTTGTAGAACGTGATCAAATTTACCATGAAATGTGATCTACTTACAATGCAATGTGACCAATTTTACTATGAAATGTGATCAAAATTATTATGCAATGTGACTAATTTTACTATGAAATGTGACCAAAGTTATTATAAAATGTGACCTGCTTACCATAAAATGTGACCAAATTTATTATGAAATCCGACCTAGTTACCAAGAAAAGTGTGAAATTTACTATAAAATTATTGAAATATGACCTAGTTAATATGAAAAATAACAAGCATGAAAAACTGAGATTCATGATATTATGTGTTTGAATATATGCCGCTTCAAAATTCATCAACTTATTTGTTGATCTCTTGTAAAAATTGAGTTGCAAAATATTTACCTTTTTGAATAAGTGGAAAAAAAAAAAAAATCTTAATCCCCTTTAAATTAGTCTATTTTCATTTTACCCACACTACTAGTAGGGGTGGGAGAATAGATCCTACTTTGGTTAACTGGTTCTACATTTAGTTCATTAAAAAGTTGGATGGTTGAGATTCAATCTCACCAAATCCAATGGTCATAATTCATATTATGGAAAGGCCGGGAAGATGAAGGCAAGAAGATGAAGTGGGAAGATTAAGGGAAGAAGATGAAGGGAAGCACAAGTTACATAAAACCTAAAAAAATATCTTTTTCTCTCTCGGATAATCCGAAAAAAAGGCGTTTGGCATTCTTTAAACAATGAAGTTTGTTGCTGCTGGATCTTAATGTGTTATATGGGGTATTTTAGTCACTAAAATAAATTATAGGGATATTTTTGGAAATCAAATGTTTTTCCATGATTCAGACTTTTATAGGTAGTATGATATGATATGATATGATATGACATGGTATTTTTTTTTTAAAGAAATACACAAAATTAAAGGTTCCATTGGATTGCCGCGTCGAATAATTTAATGTGACAAAAATATGATTCCTTTAATATTTTTCTATATAAAAATTTATATTAATTCAACCTTCCGCGAGTACAGAAAAAACTCCAATATAAGAATAATTAGTTTTATCTTGCCGTAATTTTGTTCCTACCACCCTTTGATCATCATCATATCCATTCCGAGAGTTGCAAGTCTTTCTTTCTTTCATTTTTTTCTTTTCTCTCTCACACGGTATACATCAATTATAATTGTTAGGCATGACCTGATGAGAGTCATGGTCCGACTGAACTAATCCAATTGATTAGTTGCAAGTCTTTCCCCTAAACTTAATGTTTTTTCAATTAAAAACACTACAAGAAAAATGAGCTACAACGACAAGGGGTGGAGGGAAAAGACGAGAGTGCTCTAAAACTTTCGTAAAAAGGCAATAAAAACGAAGGTTTTTAAAACACTCGTTAAAAGGCTAGAAAAGACGAGGGTGGTATAAAACCCCTCGTCTTAGTTTCATAAATTTACCCAAATTTTCTCTCCATTTTCAGAAGAGTTTTCACGAGGTTGGAAAACCCTCATTTTTGCTGACTGTTTTATTAGGTTCACTCTTTAAAAAAAAAAAAAATTACATTAAAGGGTTGCAAACGGCACCGTTTAGGCAATAAACCCCTCAGTTCCCCGAATTCTCCACTGATTCATTTTGGCGCGACTTAGTTCCCTCCAGAAACTATGAGAAACCCTCATTTGGAGCAAAATACTCCATTCAGCTTCTCTCTGTCAAAACCCTAGACATCCAAAGCCTCATCACTGTCATCCCGCCGGCCACCTGTTAGAGAAACCCTCATTGGTCACCGATTGAGAAACGCTATTGCCATAAACCCTCATTTCACAGTTTTTCTGGTCTTTGATCACCACCTAAGACAACGGGAGTCTCAGCCAAGCCACTTGAAGCAGCGGTGACTATTCTAACTCCTCTGTAAAGTCGTGGATCGTTCTGGCCTTCACCGACAACCGCCATTGTAGAAGCCAATAATCGGCCAACTCGTTTCGAGCATCTCATCTTGTCTCCACTTGAATGCCCACCTGAAGGTACCACCATTCTTCTTCTTCATCTTCTTCTTTTTGGAGCAAAATACTTTTATCATAGTATAAACTGACCAATATTTCTAACCTTTATGCTTGTGTAATGGTGTTAATTTAGTACTGGTATAGGGATTTTTTGTGTCAATTTAGAGACTTGTCAATTTGCTTGATGATTTGCTAAATTCAGGGGCGGAGCCACATGATGGTGAAGGGGTGCCATGGCACCCCCTGGGTTTTGGGGGAAAAAATATTATACTTGTGTCTTATATTAGTTTTCATGTATCTGGAATGAAGTTTTTCTCATGGCACCCTCTAGAGTATTAATACCTAGAATTATGGGGTGTTGTAACATTTGATTTCTCCCAAACAGCAAGTTTAGATTTTATAATATTTTTTTATTTTCATATTTCATTAGAATACATGTATGATAAAACTGTGGTTTGTAATTTATTATATGTATTCTATGTGCTCTTTGAACACTTGAAAGTGATTCCACCTTTGATTACTTAAAAGATGTGTTAAAAGTGTATATCATGCCATTCTGTTACCAGAACTGTCATAAAGTTTGTGTAGAAGTGCATTTTCATCTTGATTTTGATTGTGTGGTAGACAATAATTATTAATGTTTCAAAAAATAAATTGAAGAGTGTCGTAAAGAATCCGCTGAGAGGTAATGTTCACTATATGTTTGATATATCTTAAGGTCTAGTTCCAACTCACCTGTCGATTGTGGATTTGCCTATCAATGTATATTTGCCCCTCAGTAATATAACCTGTTAGATCTGGAGTGGGATGTGTGATATCTGATTGATACAACAAAATCAATTCAGTTCATGTCTGATCATTACTATAGAGAACCCAAAAAAAAAAAGGAATAATATGAATGTTAGGAAATCTCAGAAATTCCAGGGACTTCCTCTCGGGCAGCAGATACCTGCTGTAACAACAGACACCTGCTGTAACAACAGACAAATATTTTGAATCACATTGGTCAAGTATTTGCAGAAGGTGCAAAGAAACTTGATAAAGTAGTAGTCTGAGTCTGGATGAGAAGGAAAGGGTAATCAGAAATATGGAGTGATGCTTTGGAATACATGGGTTTCGTGACAAGTCAAACCAAGACAAACACATTGCACCTTTGGGATTTATTTTTCAATGATAGAATGAAAAATAAGGAGACCGTAGTTGTTCTTAGGGGACTGTCAAAGATAAGGAAGCCATAGTAGTTCTTTGCAATAACTTGATAGATGGTGTTAATTATTTTTCTTATAATACACATATTTCTCAGTGATGGTTCAAACAGACTTGGCTCAGCTATGCTTCAACTGTCAGGACACCAGTTTGAATGCCAAAATATTTATCCTATGCTTTACAAGATTAAGTCCTGGGCTCAGTGTTTCTCTCTTTATTTATTTATTTAAACTTTGTAAAGTTGATCGATCTTTTGTGGTGGATGCTCATAGATTAGCCAGATTGGGAGGGGTAAATTTTTCTAATATGTTTTTGTCTGCAGGTTAGTTTACTGATGATGTGAGATTTAAGTCTGGTCAGTTTCTTTTGTGGTCCTCTGGTTTGCTAGGAGTTGATTTTTTTGTTTCTTGCAATAGCTTAAGGTTAGCTTGCTATGAGCTTTGGGTATTCTGCAGGTTAGCTACCTGTAACTGTAGGCTTAAGTCTGGTAAGTTTCATTTGTAGTTATTTGGTTCACTCTGAATCAATTGAGTAAGTGAGCATTGTGTTGCTTTGATCGAGTGACATTGCGTGTCAACAAAACTACTTCTAGTAACCATTCATAACTGCTTCTTCCCACTTCTTGATAATGGCCTATTCTTATGCAAGCACTTCCCTTTCTTTAAGCCCATTATCAACCGTTGCTACCAGGTGTAGGTGTATAGCATCTTCTATTAACTACCCTGCTTTTTGGTTAGCATCATCTGTCTTTCTCCATATGTTACCACGTGCTCCAATTAAGCCCCCTCTTCTTTATTAGCCAATTGTCCACTCTCTCAACTAAAAGTTTCAGATCTTTCCTGTTAATTCTCCAGCTTCCATATGCAATTTTCTGCAAGTAAACCACTTTTATCCAAGTTAGTGGCGTGTTACTCCTTGCTACATAAGGCCCATTTTGTGCTTCTAGATAACCACATTTGACTCATTACCACTCTTAATTAATGATCCACTTTTTATTAACCATCCACTAGCAACATATTAAATGGGTCACTTTCTCCATTTACCATAGGTAATTAGTTAGCCATATAAATTTTACCAAATATTGTGACTCTCAATCGATCATCACCTAACCACATCTTTTTCTTCCAAAAAACGGCACGTTGACATTTTTCATAGATTGCCATTTTTGTGGTGAACAGTTACAATATATATATATATATATAGAAATGCTACTATGAGGCCAGCCTTATGCAAAGTTGAGTAAGGTCGCCTCCATATAGCCAATTTTAGATGACAGTTCGTAAAACTGACCGTTGGATTAGATGCCCATTTTATGTATGTCATGCCTGCAAAAAATCACAGTGATCCGATGGTTGGTTTTTGAAAAAACTGACGTTAAAAAAATGGTGATATTTTGAAGAACAAATAAGTTGCATATTTTCACAATGACATTTTTCAAAAACCAACCGTCGGATCACTGTGATTTTTTGCAGGCATGTCATACAGAAAATGGGCATCTAATCCAACGGTCAGTTTTATGAACTGTCATCTAGAACTGAATATATAGAGGCGACCTCACGCAACTTTGCATAAGGCCAGCCTCATAGTAGAATTTCTATATATATATATATATATATAATTTCTTTTTCTCTCATTCGGTTGTTTTCAGGTTTTTACTTCATAGTTAGAAGTTAGAACCGTTGGGTTAGAAGCTGAAAGGAAAGGAGGTGTCTGGATGCTTTGATAGATTAGATAGATAGATCCCTCAAGAGCCACTACCATCTCTTTTGAAAGTGACCCCTTATAGCCTTTCTTGGGTTTTTGCTTTCCCTCCCTCCCTCTCTCTCTCTCTCTCTCTCTTGCTTTGAGAGAGTTCTAGATGTCAAATTCAGCCCGATAGCTAAGTACCCCACTACACATTCATTATATCATTGAAAAATAAATCCCAAAGGTGCAATGTATTTGTCTTGGTTTGACTTGTCACAAAACCCATGTATTCCAAAGCATCACTCCATATTTCTGATTACCCTTTCTTTCTCAACCAGACTCACTCCATATTCCAACATTACCATCTTCCCTATTAATCAGGAATTGTTATGTGGCTCTATGAACACTGCAAAACCGGGTCAAATTTGTTTCTATCCATTTAATGTTGGGTAGGTACTTGTAATTTTTTTCGCATTTAGTGCACAATCTCCCCATTCTAATCTAATATTTGTTATATTTATGTGAGTATATAAATGTATTGAAGTTTTCATTGGGTATTGGCCGTTGTTGACCCGTGGAGATGCCATACCTTATATTTTGATCCACTTGGCAATGCAATAGACGAAACTCTGCAGACCATTATAAAAAAGTAAGTGTATGTAATCTTTGTCCAACTTTACTATGGTTTTAATCAAGTTTAACTATGGAGAAAGTTAACATCTAGTGCATTTTGCAGTGCATGCAAAATTTTAGATTTCAATAAGACCTTCATGCCAAGCAAGACGAAGGCAACCTTTAACATAGTTCAGGCAGTAACTTAATATTTTGAAGATTAGAAAAGCAATTATGGATATGCATACATGATCTTATATATATGAAATCTCCTATGTATTTAGTGCTCGAAACAATCTGGTAAAATTGAATGTGGCTACTATGTTTTGAGGTATATGAAGGATATCATGGAATCGAGGGGGGCCGACCTAGCTAATTTGGTGAGATACTATGTCTATTAAGCGTCTCATTATTTACTAATTTAATTTTCTCAATATTTTGTTAAATGACACTTTTGTTCATTAATGGTAGTTTGCTAGTAATGAAAGTTATAATAGCTCTCAAATTGATGAGGTTCAAGTGGAACTGTTGGAGTACATACGGGATCATATGTAAGGTATATGTCAATATTTCGTTTTGTGATACTGTCCCCTATGTCAAAGAGTATGATGGTAGCTAACACTGGTATATAACCTACCATTTTTCTTTATATATAATTGTTTTAACAACCTATGTTGAATTTTGCTTGTTGGAGTTGACTTGTTGGGTTCGTTGGACATTTTGTAGAATTTAGGGGTGGAGGTTGGACGGAGATCCACTTGGGTTTGTTTGTTTTTTTTTTCTTTACCAATGATTATTATTTAAAATGAAAATAAAAACTAAATTTGGCAAGTGGGTCCAAGCACTTAAGCATGAAAACAACCCTAGAAGAGGTTATGAAAGCCTTTTGATTTTTTTAAGATTCCCCTTTTCCATCCCACTCATTTGTAGCTCTAGTGGGCATCTTATCTGATCTCATAGAGAGCATAGATTTTATTGTAACTAGGGCATTAGTACAATAGGTTTGTACCAATGCTAAAGAAGTCTACAAGCAAGGACAAAGATTACATTTGCTTCACTTTGTTTAAAGTCTTTCTTTAACCAGTACGTACAGTATGCCTTTACTAATTGTGCATGGGTTCAAAATTAGTCTTATTTGTTGTTTGGTTAATAAAAATTCTTCTAGGTGACTTCATGAGATAGAATTTGAACCCATGTCATTCATCGATGGTTTCCTTATAAGTTACTATTAGTCCAAGACAATTGTTGTTACAAAATAATAATTTGGTCTTGGTTTCATATCATGGTTATTCTTTACCAGCTTTGGAGAGCTTCCTTACTGAACTTTTGTATAGGTATCATGTTTTAAATATGCATTAATTTATATTGCAAATGTATACATATTTTATCATTTTATTATCAACTCAAGTCCATCTTGAATTCTCACAAGTAAGTCGGCTCATAATTAATTTAATAAAGAACGATTTCCACATTATATTTTACCTCTATATATAGCTACATGATACAAAAATGGATATCTTTTAACCATGCTTATCTTAGGCATTTATGTAGGCTTCCAAGATACGTACCATGCTACACACCAGAAAATGGAGGAACTAGCTTCTACGAGTGTATGATTTATTTTTGGTCTCATTAATAGGATTTGGTTTTCCAATAAAGGATGACTTTATTTATTGTATGTATATCTAAATAGTTAGGATTCCAAATTGAGTGTCATGCATGCTACTTTTTAACTTATATATCCTATACGGAGAATACCTTGAAGATTTTTGGACTTTATGTATATTGCAAGTTGTTTCCTTTTTAATTATTCCAGGTACTTAAATGGTGTGTTTGTGTATGTGATTGTATGTATACAGGTTACAGGTTATATGCATGTATACATGTTACAGGTCACAGGTCATATGCATATCATATGAAAATCAGGTTACAGGTCATATACAGGTTACATGTTATGGTCATATGCATGTCATATGATAATCCAAAAGGAATAATTTTAAAAAAGTTTATAAAGACAAAATATGAGGGTTTTACACCGTTGTCTTTTCTCAAATTCCAGGCATGATAATATCTCAAACTAAGCAAAAGACGAGGGTTCAACACTCTTGCTTTTTCTGAAAAAAATGAGGGTGCAAAACCCTTGTAAATTCTCTCGTAATTGACCAAAAGGCGACTTGCTGTCCCTAAAAAAGATGAGGGTGCAAAACTCTCCTCGTTGCTAGAAAAGACGAGGGTGTTGAACCCTCATCTTTTGTTCAAAATCACGAGGGTTTCCAAAACCTCGTCTTTTATTTTTTTTTCACGATCCTGAAATAGACGACTCTTTTAGAACACTCGTCTTATCATAAAGATGAGTGTGGAACACCCTTGTCGCAGGCATTTTTTCTAGTAGTGAAATGTAAATTTCAGAGATATGGACAAAAATGGTGGAGGTCTACATGCTTTGGAATCCACGCGGTTTCGCAGAGGAAATGTCCGCTCACAATTATCTGGCATATAAGACAAAGAAACATTAAGTTTGGAAGAAAGACTTGCAACTAACTAATTGGACATAACTTACGGTACAAAATAGCACATGTAGTGCATGAAACTATTTTTTTCAAATATAATTGATGCCCAATTTTTTTTCTTACCTCTAGGAACGGATATCACCGTTCAAAATTGTTATAATTTTTTTCATTGACATAATATTAATTATTGTATTATTGTAATTTTTGACATTAATATATGTATAATTAAGTATAATATTTAAAATCGTATGGACTCCATTTGTTTCATTTGTTAAAATTCAATGTACAAAACCAATAAGCTTGTAACCAATATAAATTAGTAGGGGACATTTTTTTTTTTTTTTATGGACTTTTCTCATTAGTAATTCAATTTGATGGAATGACAGAATGATATGAAAAAAGTTAAAGAGAAAAAAAGAAAAAAGAAATAAACTTGAAGGACCGAAAGTGTATATTCTTAAAGTGCACTAAATTAATAATAGACTTTCAGTACTCATGTGCTTGAAAGGGATACAATAGACATTTGCTCCATCCTATAAAGTGGAAGCCTCGATCATTGTCCTCACAAGTTGCAACTCACAGCTATAGACCACTCTCTCTCTCTCTCTCTCTCTCTAGATTGTGATCATTATCTCCCTCTTTCTCCTAAACTTAATGTTTTTTTTCAATTAAAAATGTAAATTTCAGAGATATAAACAAAAATGGTGGAGGTCGACGCGGTCTGGAATCCACACGGTTTCACAGAGGAAATGTCCGCTCACAATTTTCTATATGTTGACATATAATACCTTGTGAGACATTGGACATAACTTACAGTGCAAAATAGCACATGCAGTGCACGAAACTATTTTTTTCAAATATATTTGTTGAGCTTTCTATTTGTAATGACTCGACATCATTGAATTATGAAATAATATTAGTCCAAAGTGGCAAAGCAAGAGTCGCTTCATACTAAAGAGACTGTTTCGGACAGCTTGCTTTAAAGGCTAATAGCAGTATCAAATTTTACAGTTACTTTATTTTTGTTCTATTTTTGCATTTACTAATGCAGTATTAAACTAGATGCTGCAATCCAAAGCACATTATGTGCCTGTATCATACTCTTTTCTGCCGTGCTAAAAGCTCAAAACTTATTTGTCATGTGTATTTGAGAAGCTATTTTAGTGCTTCCTTGAACTACCAAATAATATTTAAAAAGTTGACACATTATTTCTATATATATGCTTTAGCCTGCAAGTTTAATTTTTTGGGCACCATATATTTTATAGGTAGTATGATATGATATGATAAGATAAGAAATACACAAAATTAAAGGTTCCATTGGATTGCTGCGTAATAATTTAAAAGATGTGACAAAAATATGATTCCTTCAATATTTTTCCATATAAAAATTTATATTAATTCAACCTTCTGCGAGTACAGAAAAAACTCCAATCTCAGAATAATTAGTTTTATCTTGCCGTAGTCTTGTTCCTACCACCCTTTGATTATCATCATATCCATCCCGAGAGTTGCAAGTCTTTCTTTCTTTCTTTTTTTCTTTTCCCTCTCACATGGTATACATCAATTAGAATTGTTAGGCATGACATAATGAGAGTCATGGTCCGACTGAACTAATCCAATTGGTTAGTTGCAAGTCTTTCTCCCAAACTTAATGCCTTTTCAATTAAAAATGTATATTTCAGAGATGTGGAGAAAATTGGTGGAGGTCCACACGGTTTGGAATCCATGGTTTCCTAGAAGAAAAAACCAAGAAATGTGTTCACAATTGGTTGGCATATAAGACAACAAAAACAAAGAAACGCCTCTCTTTTCTTTTTATTCATGACCTTCTTGTTGGCTTCCTTCCTTTAATACCTTTTCACACATTCAGTTCCCACTTCTCATGCGCGTGAAAGGGATCCAATAGGCATTTGCTCCATCCAATAGAGTGGAAGCCTCACTGTCCTCACAAGTCACAACTCACACTGTAGACCACTAGACCAGTTTTTTTCTCTCTCTCTCCTTGGATTGTGATCATTGTTTCCCTCTTTCTTCATATCTGTTTAATTAATTAGTCATTTCCTTTCTACAAACTCTTGGATTTGATCAATCCGAGAAGGAAAAAAAAGACAGATGGATGAACTACCCCTTATGTTTGTTGAGGGAATCCTAAACCAATTGGGTTCCTCCAGTGTCCCATTCCTTCAATTTATTTGCTGTTTCGATGACGAGAAGACGAAACTCAAGAACACATTGTCTGCCATCGAAGCACGACTTTCAGATGCGGAGGAGCAACAGGATCAGAGCCGTACTGAGAAAGATTGGATTGAAAAGCTTCAATTCATACTCTACGAGGCGGATGACTTGGTGGAAGAAATCAAACTCTACGAAACAGCTGACGTTGAGAGAAGAAACATTCTCTGCAGGTTCTTCAAAACTACCATTCCCTTTCATATTCGGATGCCTTTGAAATTGAAAGCCATCAGGGAGAGATTAGCTGATTTGGCAGCAGAAAGAACCAAATTATCCCCACCACTGCAACGATGTAAAGATGGAGGCTACCGAAATAGGAATAAAGAGACGAGGAAGGAACCCCAGAGTTATACACCTGATATTATTGGGAGAGAAAAGGATAAGGAGGTCATCAAAAGCATGATAAATGACTACTCTTCTTCTATATCCACCAAAAATGGAAGCATTATTAATAAGGCTCCCATTATTATTGCCATCATTGGCATGGGTGGGATGGGGAAGACAACACTTGCTCGATTCATATACGAAGATGCAGAGGGTTTTGATTTAAAAATGTGGGTATGGGTC
>JAESVK010047248.1:0-14720 GCA_017140935.1 Hamamelis virginiana | reverse complement strand
GTCAGGGGTACTACTTCCTATGGGTCTCGGAATAGGATGTATAAAACCAGAAATCAACAATGCCAAATGAGAAGGAAACATATATTGAAATTAAACTGAAAGAAAATTGCATTGGACTAAAGAAAATGATGTACTTACAATAAACAAGCTTACCGAAATTGATGAATTCATAACTGAGTACTTGAAATGAAAGTTGCCGAATTGTAAATGACTAAACACAATGCTAAAAACGAAAATAGAATCGAAAACTGAGACAAGAAAGCTTAAAAACTGAAAATTGCAAGACTTGATGCTTGTAGTTGATTGTTGAAGTTGTTGGGGCCTCAAATGCTGCATCTCGTCTCCTCTTTATAGTTCCATGGCTGGAAAAACTGCTCCCCCCATGATCAATGACGGTTGCTGCTTCATATTGTGGTTGATCCATGATCTTCATTGCTTCACAATATCCTTCTAATGGCTGAACGTGGCTTTGTGGCTTTAACTTCCCATGCATGACCTTCTATTATGGCTAAAATTCCTCCTTTGTAACTACCCACTACTTAATCTCTTCCATAAGCTTGCCATGTGTCTAAATTAGTTTAAACTTCTGCCACGTGGATAATTATGATCTTCCTCTCTGATTTAAACATAAATTAGCCACGTGGATAACTCTAATCTTCCTCTTAATCAGCTAGTTTAACCAACTTCCCTATTTTTAAGCTAGCTGATAATTCCTAGATCATCTCCACGTGGCCTACTTTCACTGGCTGGTAAAATTTAGCATAAACACTTTGCCCCCCTTTTGAATTTAAAACGAAATCAAAGAGATTTAAACTTCAAAATTTATCCAGATTTGGACAATCACGGCCTTACCCAATCTTATAGCCGCTAAGTGTCTAAAGGATTCTTTTTAAAATTTAAAAAAACTCCTTAATATTCGGCCTAAAACTCCATCTAATTTTGGCCTTCATCTATTACCTTAATTAATTTCCTCCTAAAACGACTTTATCTAAATAAAAGTTTAAATAATATAAGTACCTGACCCACGAATCTTTCAGTCGTTTTATCAACCTTCACATCCCATCAGCAGCTTTTATCATTATTAGCATTAACACCCTAAACCTTTCGTGCTTCCCCAAGCGTTCAGACCATCACATCACCTGTTGGTTTTGTTTGATAATCACAACAAAGTCTTAATCTCTTTTCTTGTCTCTGAGATTCGAAAGCTCAAACAACTCCCTTTTCTCCATTGACCTTCATCTTCACGTTTCAAGATTTCTCTGGTAACAAGATCTTCCAATGAAAACTCTACTGTCACCATAGTTCCTTCGATTTCCTTCTTCATCTCAGTATTCTCCAGCGTCAATGGCGAAAAAGAAGCCTCTGGTTAGTGCCACTCCTACAGACCCCATTGCTGACGTATTCCTCGAGCTTCCTCACTCTCAAAAGGTACTAAATGATAATCAAATAGGTCCTATTTTTACCGAATGTTCTTCTATGCCTGATTCTATTCAATCTCATTTCCCTTTCTATCCTGATGAACTGCTGCTTGTGAATCGTGATGTATTGAAATGGAACGAGTGGAAAAAAGACAAAACCCCTAGGGCTTGGCCTAAACCAAAGGAAGAGTGGGTCCAATGGTTGGATAAACTCCAACCTCAATTTGGGAAACAATGGAAAAACTTATGAATCTTTGACCACATTCAGTTATGTAGACATGAATTCCCAAGGGACCCATGGCTTCTTTCTGCTAGTGCTTGTTTTTGGAGCTATTCCAATAATGTTTTTTCTTTCCCCTGTGGCCATATGTCTCCAACCATTATGGATGTTTGTGCTTTAACTGGACTGCCTGCGATTGGGGAAATCCCATCTGCGGTTTATGTCCCCGATCTTGGTCCTGATTTTTCTTTCTACTTCGCCCCTGCTACTGTAGCCTGGTCTCAATACATCGAACTAGAAAATCAATCCCCTTCCAACAAAGCCTCATTTCAAGAACACTGTGCTTTTCTTCTTCAATGGCTCTGTAGATTTGTTCTCTGTTGTCAATCTGGCCAAATGACCCAAGAGTACCACAGGGTTGCCATGGCCTTGGCTGCAGGCCGGAAACTGGCCTTAGCCCCTTATGTTTTAGGCCATTTATACAAAGGTTTTTATGAAATGGTAACCAAATCTTTGGCACCTTCTGGTGGTCCCCATTGGCTTCTCCAATTGTGGTTTTATGAATATTTCCCTGAACTGTTTCCCCCTCCTACTCATGGTAGAGACCTTCCATCCTATGGCCATAAGTGGATTGCTTATGTGCCTCCTGCTCGGTCTTTCTCTGAATATTTTGAGTTCTTTTGGGGTCTTTCCCTCCAGAGGGATGATCAGCTTTTTTATCCTTTTGGCCCTCGTGAATTCGGGCCATCTTGGTTCTTGCAAAAACCACCTTTCTCTGACAAACACCTAATCAAACAAAATCAAATTTGGTGTTCGTACCTCTTGGTTCGTGACCTCCACTATGCTGGCTTCTTTGAGAAAAGAATGCCAAAGGTCGGGGTTGAAATCTATTGCCCAAATCTCGTGAGCCGTCAGCTTGGTTTCCATTTGAATCTCCCTGCCCCAGTTTGTTTTTTCTCTGAGAATTCTCCAGCCACCACGAGAGTCATCTTTTCCAATGAAGAATCTGTCAGATCTATTTCTCTTATGCTTGAGAAAACCCTAGAAAAATTTGAAATGATTCCTCTGCCTGAAGGACCCCCTTCCTCATCAGAATTTAAGACCTGGTGGGCTTCAGCCTTCAAAAATAAGATTGGGTCTTTGTCTTTATCAGCCGTATTTTCTGCTGTCTCACCTCCTTCTCCCATAATTCGTAAAAGAAAAGGCCGAAAGACAGAAAAACCTACTGCCCGGAAGAAATTAGACAGTAAGTTCGTTCCCAATTCATTTTCATGGCTATGTGTATTCTTTTATCTCGGGTTATGACTCTTTACGATTTGATGTTATAGGTGGCCTTGTTGATGTAAAGCCAGACATCTCTGAGCTTTCTTTTATGTTTAAATCAAGAACACTCCCACCTGCAACAGCACAAAAGCAACAAGTATTTCAAAGAAGAAAATTCCCAGCAAACAAACTCACAGTCTGCGGAAACAAACTGAAGAAAACCCGTCTTCAACTCGTGGTCCTTTGGTCCCTACTCGACGATCCCAGCGTCTTGTTGGAAGCAGATCTACTACTCATCGGCCTTTTGTTGGTACAATTGATCTTTCGGACACTTCCAGCAGTGGTGAAGGTGGTCCTTATTTTGAACACAGTGAAAAAGAGGCCGAGAATTCCCCGGTCACTAAAAAGCTTCGGTCTAACTCCCCCATTGAATCTTCTTCCCAAACTCTCAGTGATCATTCAGAAACTCCAGTCTTTGAGCTTCGAGCATTGATTGAAGAAAACCCGCTTTTGTCTCTTTCCATTGAAGTAGAAATGGCCGATCCCAAGTCTCTCATCCCTGAAGACCTCGAGTCATGGTTTGATACCTTAGATTATCCCATTCCTAAGGCATGTGCTGTTCCTCCAAAACCCGACCTTCCTCCTGATGTTGACCCTGGTTTGCCGAAGGCAGAGATTGAAGAAAAGAAGACTAGATTCTTAGAACTGCATAATACAAATCTTCCCTACCTCGATCCAGACATGGCCGATGAACTTGTTCAATGCTACAACTATCTACGCCGTGTTCCTGAGTATGAACCTTTTATGAACGAGATTTATCTCCGTATGTCTCGGGTTATGGATCTCATGAAGGATTTCAGATTGAAGTTAGCTGATAGGAGGAAATGGGAGGGTCTTCTTGAGCAACGCCAACAAACCAAAAACTTTATTGAGGCGAACAAAGATGTCATGCTCAGCCTTCGTAATCAAAAGGTGGCAGCTCAAACAGGGATTAAGGATGTAGACACTGAAATTGCCAACCTCCAGAAACAAATTCAAGATCTTCAAACCCAATTGGAGGCAAGAAGACAACTTCGGGATTCTCAGGTCATTGCCATGGAGGCTGCGGACAAACGGTTCAATGAGCTGTGGGGCGAGGTCTCTTCCAGGCGGCGTGAATATAGTTCCACCAGCCTTGAAGCTCAGACTTGGGCTAAAAAATCTGAAGACTTAAAGCTCGCTGAATTCAAGCTCATGAAAGAATGGACTGATGCTCAGGGTTTCCCTTCATTGGAGACTTTCGATGCTTGTCTCCCTCTTGACCGTCAGGCTTGATTTTTATCTCCTTGAACATTGCTCTTTTATTGCTACTGTTTGTTCCGATGGTGGTTGTTTTGGATATTTTCGTGTTGGATGGGTTTTTATGCTTGGTGAATGAATTTTGTTTGATGGTAGGATGTGAAATGTGAACAGTTTTAAGTTTGGGCGTTTGTGTCTTGTTCTGGGCATTTTGGTTGTGTTTTGGTTTGTTGAACATTTCGGAACTTTGGATGTTGTAGGAACGAGTATTTTGGTGGATTGGATTTTTATGGAAGTCGTTAAAGTAGGGTTTTTGTAGCAATATAAAGATCTTGCTCTTTTCTTTCTTTGTATTTGAACTTGACGGTCCTGCAAAAATAAGCACAAATTAGTTGTTTTGGCCATCTGTGAACCAGCCAACCTGGATCGGGAGGCCTCTCTCGTTCACTCTTGGGGGTGATGTTTATCTTGAGTGGATTGTGGATGATGTTTATCCGTCTCGATTTATCCTTCTCTATTATCCACGTTTATCCTTCTCTATTATCCACTCAAGATAGGTTTTTTTTGAAAAATAGATAATAGTTTGTAAAAAACTAGGAGTCGCCACCTTATTTTTAGGGAACAAGGAAACCACAAAAAAGAGTTTTATTTTCAATAAAACATTGACCCCATATTTTGGAAAAGCATGGTCTTTTGAATCAAAGTTGGATTCGGGGGCTAGGTTACGAAGTGGGAAGGTTCCAAGGAACTCCTTGTAGGCACCCACCTCGCCCTAATTAAAGGTCTCCTAATTAGATTTGGGCTTTATCAAAATCTTTTCAAAACAATCCTAGTATATCTAATCAATCACAAAATATGAATAATAATATATAATAATAATAATAAATAGTACAAAAGTATACACAATCCTAAGGGTCTTAGGAGACTAGAAGTCAACCTAAGATTAGACTTGCATCCTATTGATTGCCGACGTACCTTATCAATTGCTTGACAAAGATCAAAGTCCACGTAGTTCGATTACCTTAGGACTCTCCTATTGTAATGAACCATATAGCCAAAAGAATTCTATCTTATCTAGGACTCTAACTTCGAGAGTTTGGATTTGATCAAAACACTTTTCTTTGCATAAGAGATGGAATTTCATTCCATTTTAGACACTTTCAAAATTTTAGAGTTGTTCTCGAAGTAGAATCCTAAACCAAGTAGAACTCTACCTTATCTAGGACTCTAGCTTCGAGAGTTTGGATTTGATCAAAACACTTTTCTTTGCATAAAAGATGGAATTTCATTCCGTTTTAAACACTTTCAAAATTTTAGAGTTGTTCTCGAAGTAGAATCCTAAACCAAGTAGAACTCTATTACTATAAAAATTCTTACAACAAAGGATAGTCTTAAGTAAGATCAAGTGATCTCCCTAATCCTAGGGTTTCTAGCTAATCCTAGGTTAGTCTAAATACCTAAAATATTAAAATATGCATGCTGGAATTTCTGGAAAATAAATGAAAAAATATCATCAAAAATATGAACAATGCATGAAAATGTCCTAAATGCAATCTAGTTATTCTATGTGAACCTAGGCATGTTTCTATGTTGATTTTGGCCTAAAAAATAAGTTTTAATACACTTTTAAGTTACTTTAAATCCATGGACAGATTTATAAGTAATCAAAAAAAGTGGATTTAAAACCCATAAAATAAAAGAATAAAAGAAGTGAAAATGGCCTAATATGCACCCTAATATGATATATCAAAATAATCATGCTTGAAAACAATCAATTTCATCACAAGGGAAGGGACTTACCTTTGCATGCTCCCTCGAACACAAGTCATATCATTCCAAACAAGACATAATTAAAATACAAACCTAACATGTATCTCTAATATGGTGTCAATATAAAATTATCTAAAAAAAAATAGATTAATATACTTTCCTAACCTTAATAAAATGACATGCATGAAACTAATATATTATCATATAAAATAAATCCTATTATGCATGCTAAACTAAATCCTATATTAACAATAAACTATATTATATGCATACTAAGGAAATAAAATCCTAACCTAGCATGATTAAAGAAGAAGAAGAAGAACAGAAAAGAAAACTTTAAACTACTAACCTCTGCTTCAAGCCTTCTCCTCAAGCTTCAAACTTTCTCCTCAAACTCCAAGGACTCCAAGGACCTCAAGGACTCTAAATCTTAAGCTAGAGTGCTATGGGGGAAGCTTGTGCAATTGCTCAAGCCTCTACTCTCCAAGCTAGCTCTCTAAAGCTTATTCTGTGTCTTGAAACTAATATCAGGGCCCTCTATTTATAGGTTCACAAAGCTATAGCAAGCTTTTCATTTTCCGATGTGGGATAGAGTGGATTTCATTATTCTACACTACGTGCAGGCTCGTTGGGCCCGTTTTAAGTCCAAATTTGACGATTCAAGCGTCGAAACGATCGTGATTCGATTCTCCATGTTTTAAGAAGTGTTTGAAGTGAAAATGCATTGACCAAGGTCAAAAGTTTAGGAAACAGTCGACCGATTAGCTGTTTAGAGCCTGCCGGGCCCAAATTAGGGTTTTGAAATTTGCTAACCGATTGCTTTCGAAATCATTTATTCTTCTTGAAACAAGTTTTAAAATGTTTTAGGAAAGTGTTTTGAAGCCTTTGAAGGCTTTGGTTTGATAAAAATATCGAATCCCGGTCGCTTTCGGTTGAAACCCTAATCTGGGCTTTGAAAGGGCCTTTCGAGCTTCAAGAGCCAATCATGAGCCAGAAGGCTCAATTGACCTTGCCACTAATCAACTTAGCTACAAAACACACTTTAAATATCTATGCCAAAGCCTTGAGACCATTCGAGACAAGATCGACAGTCATTCAGGGCTTTTGTGATTCAAAAGACAAAACTGCCATTCAGTCACAAAAAGCCTTATTTTCTATCAAGCTTGGCTCAGAATGTCATGAAATTTTGCAGGGATGTTCCTAGACTCTCTAAAAACCTAATGCAAAAAAGAACCGACTCAATATGACCTAAAAACTTATATGTGATAATGACCTCTACCTAATTACCCACAAAGGGTAAAACTAGCAACTTAGGGTTTTGACACCCTATTTCACCTCTAATCATAGGCAACCATTCATGACCATACTCATGGTCAAAAATGGATGTCTACACCATCCCTTTGGATGGCCTCCCACATAGTGGGATAATACCTCTTTAGGAATTTCCCATTGATAGATTTAATTGTTTTTCCTGTGGCTAATTCCTTCAATGAGTATGCCCCTCCTGGGATTACATCTAACACTTCAAAGGGGCCTTCCCAATTTGGAGACCATTTTCCTAATCTTGGGTCTTTGGTCCCAATTGGTAAAATAACCTTCTAAACAAAATCTCCAACTGCAAAGGCCTTGTATCTTACTCTTTTGTTATAGGCCTTTGCCATTTTTTTTTTTTTTGAACCTCAATATTGTTTAAGGCTCTTAATCTTTCTTCAGATAAATTTTCCAGTTCTAACAACATGGCCTCATTATATTCGTGAGGTAGCAAATCATTTTGTAAAGCCACTCTAAGAGATGGAATGGTGACCTCTAAAGGTAACACCGCATCATGTCCAAAGGTCAAGGTATAAGGAGTTGTTCCAATACTCTCCTTGAATGAAGTTCTGTAAGCCCATAAGACCTCGGATAACTGTAAATGCCAAGTCCTAGGTTTTTCACTCAACATTTTGCTCAAAATGCTTTTCAAGGTTTTATTTACGGCCTCTACTTGGCCGTTTGCTTGAGCGTAGTAAGGAGTGGAATTAGTAAGTTTAATCCCATATTCTCTTGCAAATGCCTTCACTTGATCTCCAACGAATGACTTGGCATTATCGGTGTTGATCGTTTCAGGTAGGCCGAACCTATGTACAATATGCTCTTTAATAAACCTAATTACGGCCTCTTGATCAACAACCTTCATAGGCTTAGCTCCGTCCATTTAGTAAAATAGTCGATTGCTACTATAATAAACCCATGTGATCCTGAAGATGGTGGATAAACTTTCCCAATCACATCTATTGCCCAGCCTCTAAAAGGCCAAGGCTTTATAATATAATTCAAATCAGTGGCAGGTATATACTGGATTTGGCCATGCTTTTGACAAGCTATACAGCCTTTAGCATAATTTATACAATCTTTTAAGACCGTAGGCCAATAATATCCATGTCTCCATAATAACCAACGCATTTTTATCCCGGCCTGATGTGCTACACAAATTCCTTCGTGTACCTCGGCCATTACTAACATAGATTCTTGTTGGCTAATACATTTTAATAATAAACCATCATCAGTCTTTTTAAATAACTCCCCAGAGTACATCACAAATTGATTGGCCATATACCTAGTTTTCTTATCACATGGCCTATTAGGAGTTATTAAACGCTTGATAATTGGAAACCTCCAATCAGACTGAATTATATCATTACTAAGCACTTCCACCTCTGTGCCTCTTGTTTTTATTGAAGGTAAGGCCCTTTTCTCAACCAGAATTGTTTTAGAAACCTCTCATTCTTCAATATTGAGACCTGAGGCAAGTTGAGCTAAGTCATTTGCCTCTCTATTCAATGATCTTGGATTATGAGTTAAAGTCACATCTTGAAAATTTCTCAATAATTGAGTGGCTAGTGAATGGTATGGCAATAAATTCCAACTATGGCACTTATACGTGCAATTAATTTGGTTCAAAACTAATTGCGAATCTCCCATGATATCCACATATCTAGCTCCCATTTCTAACAATATCTCAAGGCCAATAATCAAGGCCTCATATTCTGCTTGATTATTACTACATATGAAATCTAATTGAAAGGCAAACTCATATTTAACATTATTAGGGGCAGTAATCATAATGCTAGCCCCTGCCTTTTCATCTGTGAGAGATCCGTCAAACTCGAGCTGCCATGGTACCACTTGAACCATTCCCAAATCTACCTGTACATCAACCTCAATAGGCATTGGGTGATCGGCCAAAAAATCTGCTAGAACTTGGCCTTTTACTGCCTTCTGTGGTACATAACGGATGGCATAGCCAGACATGGCCAATGCCCATCTACCAACTCTACTCCTAGATATGGGTTGTGAGAGCATATATTTCACAATATCAGATTTAGAAATAACATTCACAACATTGTTCATAAAATAATGAGGCAATTTATCAACAGTATAAAACAAAGAATAACAAATTTTTTCAATTGAAGTATATCTTTGTTCAACATCAGTCAAAGTCTTACTAAGATAATACACGGCCTGCTCTTGGCCATGTCCATTAACTTGTGCTAACATAGACCCTAAAGATCTATCCGATGCATAAATATAAAGTCTCAAATTCCTGCCTGGAACTGGCGGTATTAAGACTGGTGGTGTGGTAAGATATTCCTTTATTAAGTCAAAAGCCTTTTGATGCTCTAATTCCCATCTAAAATCTTCCAACGCCCGTAATCTGAGTAACGGCCTAAAAATGGAGATTTTACCTGAAAGATTAGAGATAAATCTTCGTAAGAAGTTAATCTGCCCTAAAAATCTTTGTAGCTCGGTCTTATTAGATGGAGGTCTAGCCTCTCGAATTGCCCGAGCTTTGTTCTTATCTATTTCAATGCCTCTTTGGTGCACAAGAAAGCCCAGGAAATTCCCGGCCTTCACACCAAAGGCACATTTGGCGGGATTCATTTTTAATTTGTACTTCCGCATTCTTTCAAAAGTTTTTCTTAAATCTGCCAAATGATTTTCGACCTCTTTTGATTTGACAACAATATCATCAATGTAAACCTCTATTATTTTTTCCAATCAAATCATGAAAAATCACGTTCATTGCCTGTTGGTATGTTGCACCAGCATTTCGTAATCCAAAGGGCATCACTATCCAAGCAAACATACCAATCGCCCCTGGACACCTAAATGCGGTCTTATGAACATCATCCTCATTTATAAAGATCTGATTGTAACCCGAATGACCATCCATAAAAGAAAGTATTTTATGGTTAGCAACCCGGTCTACAAGCACATCCGCAACAGGCATGGGATATTCATCTTTAGGTGTTGCTAAGTTTAGATTTCTAAAGTCGACACAAACACGTAATTTACCGTTCTTTTTAAGCACAGGTACAATATTTGAATTCCATTCCACATACCTTATAGGTTTAATAAACCCGGCCTTCAGAAGCCTTTCGATCTCCTCCTTGATTTTGTCTGTCACCTCTTGAGTCATGCGTCTTGGAGGTTGTTTGTGTGGTTTGAATCCTGGCTTTGTTGGTAATCAATGTTCCACAACTTTTCGGTCTAAGCCCGGCATCTCATGGTAGCTCCATGCGAAACAATCACGGTATTCTTTTAAAAGCAAGATCAACTCTTTTTTGAAATCTTCATTTAGCAAGTCACTAATGAATGTAGGTTTTTTATCATCTTCATCACCTAGATTGACCTCTAGCAGTGGATCTTGAACATCTGCTTTGAGGTCCTCCATATTTGCTGGTACAGGTTGGAGGTCATCAATCCCAAAACTATCATGATCTTCGACCTCCACGTCTTCTTCTAAAATACATTCAGCTTCGGCAACATGATAAAGTCCTTCAAATTTGGCGTAGTCAGTTAACTTCTGGGAAAGTTCCGCCATAATCTTCCCCATATTTCCTTCCTTGGAGAATTTATTCATTAAACTTCTTCTACAATGTAGGTTAACTCCGGCCTGGGAGGTAGAATATTGCCAGGCCTGGAGATTTCTTGCATCACCTTCTCAATGGCTAGCTTGGAGAATGACTTGTTCACTGTAGTCAATCCCTTAGGCTTTCCATTTCTGTCACGGCCTACGAACTTGATAGGCCCAACCTCTTCCCCATACAAATGTGCTTCAACATCCTTTGAGCCTGCAACAAATGGCTTTTGGTCCGCCCAAATTACTTCTACCTTGTTACCTTTCCACAAAATCATACATTGGTGAAGTGAAGAAGGAATGCACCAATTGGAATGGATCTAATCGCGACCCAATAAAGCATTATAGGAAGAGGATGTGTCAACTACAAAGAAAGCAGCCATACATTCCTTAGTACCTACCATTAAGGACACAGGGAGGACACCTTTGGTCTTTGTTACACCGCCTGAAAAATTTGCGACTGTCACATCTGTTGGAATCAAGTCTTTTTCAGTTTTGCCAAGTTTTTTCAAAGTAGAACTTGGCAAAATATTTACTGCGGCTCCATTGTCGATCAAAACCCTTGAGACTGGGTTCCCATCCATGTGTACATTAACGTATAAAGGCCGAAGATGTTGGTTCATGGCCTCTGGAGGTTTCTCAAAAATTATATTCTCCACTTTCTCTATATCTCCAGTCTCCATCATTTTCTCTACTTCTTCAATCAAGCATGAAACCCCATCGACCGATTTAGTTCCAACAGCGATCTGCTCTACTTCTTCTTTTGGTTTGGCTTGGAAAACAGCAAGTAATATAATGGTAACGTTACAATCCATTACAGGAGGTAATGAACCAAACTGGATACAGAAATTGTCCTCCAAGTCATCGAAGCTGCAAATCTGATCTTCGTCTATCTGTTCGGCCTTATCACCTTTCAAAACGATTTCTTGGGTTGAAATTGGTTCGTCATTGATTTCCTCATCATCATCATGTTGCAAGGCCGGGTATTCCGAGGTCTGAGATGCTGGGCAAGCCAATTGACCGTCCGCTTTTGCATCAGTACCTGTTTCACCTGCACTATCTAAAACTGAGAATAAACCATGAGTTTCTTCATTCTTACCACTTTTTTTTGTCATAACCCTCAGCACTTGTCTTTTATCACCAGTGATTGAGATTTTTAAAGCCTGGTCACCATTCCCGACGTTGGAACTCTGGGCTTTGTCAGAGAAGTGTCTCTCTTCAGCCCTTCGCCTTTGTAAACGCCTCTTCTGAGTTCTAGTCAGCAATGCTGGAAATTTTGGATGTTGAAGCCGAGTCCAAACCCCAGGTTTGGTTATTGGAGGTCTCACTGTTCTCAGTCTTTGGAATTGAGCAACCTCTGGTGTTGACATAGGGGTATCTCGAAAAGAAGGCTTTGGTCTCCATTCCCATCTATTCCAAGGTTGGAAGTTAGGTCTGAACGTCGGTGCGAACATTGGCTGGTGCATTGGCTGTCTCCCTAGTGCCCTAGTTTGTTGCCATGAAGGCCTGCCAAACTGCGGGCAATGGACCCTTTGAATTTGATGACTGCAATGATCACAAAAATTCTGAATCGGTTGAGTCCTGAAACCTCGAAAGTTTGGTTGGTCAAAGCGGTACATCGGTCGCTGTCCCATCCTGGGCCTCCGAATAAAAGGTCTAGCCTGTGTTTCTCTATTCTTAGGCTGTGATCCCAAAGATTTGAGATCAGTCGTACCTACAGCAATTTCTGCAACAGGAAAGGGATCAGTGTCGACCGCCATGGCCTCTTTTTCTTTTTCTGGGAATTTCAAAAGGCCGCGGTCTATACAACCCTGCAATACATGACGAAAAACGACACAATCATTAGTACCATGTCTATTAGATGCATGTCATTTACAATAATCTTCTCCATCACGCGAGGATGGTTTATGGCCATCTAATAGTCTTATAAATTTCACGGCCAGTAAGTGATCAAAGATCTCTAAGGCCTTTGTGATATCAAATGAAAACTTCTTAGCTGTATCCATCATATTTCTTCTTCTTGTTGGGTCAACCGGGACCTCAACATCTTTCCTGACCAAAGATTTACAAACAATAGGTCTATTACCGATTACCTCGGCTAAATCAATCTCAACATTGGGATCTCGAAAATATGTCCCATAGGTGGATGATGACTTCTGTGTTTCTTCTTTTAATAGTCTTTCATATCGGGCTGCACGTGCCGATAGCTCAAACAAGTCATCAAACTCCATACCTTCAAACTTTTTCCTTAACTCTAGGCCTAAACCGTTTTGAGCCAATTTCACAAACTCTGGCTCTGGTAAGAAAACGGTACACCTATTCCTAGCCTTCTTAAATCTGCTAATGTATTGCTCGGCTGGCTCGCCAGATAATTGTCTAAGTAACGAGAGGTCTGCCATTGTAACCTCGGGCTCCTGTCTATAGAATTGATTATGAAATTTTTCTTCCATCTGCCGCCAATTTAAAACTGAGTTAGGCGGCAGGCTAATGTACCATGTAAATGCAACTCCGATCAAAGAATTGCCAAATAGCCTCAGTCTTAAATTCTCATTAACCGAGGCTTCACCACACTGAATAGTAAAACGGCCTATGTGCTCAACAGTAGATTGGCCGCCTTCTCCAGTAAATAAGGTAAAATCAGGCACTTTATAGCCC
Source organism: Hamamelis virginiana (assembly GCA_017140935.1). Classification (NCBI taxonomy): domain Eukaryota; kingdom Viridiplantae; phylum Streptophyta; class Magnoliopsida; order Saxifragales; family Hamamelidaceae; genus Hamamelis; species Hamamelis virginiana. The sequence continues at coordinate 1,216 of JAESVK010047248.1, read as the reverse complement.
CTAGGAAACTCATTAATCCTGTCAATCCATTCTGGGTAAGGTTTCCGATACAAAGGTCTGGTCAGTCGCCTATGTGTTTTCTGGCCTACACATTCCTGGACTAAAGCCATTAATTCATTCCGATCAGCCGGAATATAGCCGGGATTATCGCCTGAAGGTCTGGCTCCAGTCTGTCGATCTTGAGATAAGACCGGGGATACATATGTCTTACTTGACGGCCTCCCATTTTGCCCCCCGGGCATATGAGAATACCAGTCTTGAGAATTAGGTCTAAACCTATCATCATCTTCATATGGCAGGCCATGGACATTGGCTTGAGTAAAGCCAGTCTTAGAGGCCTGCCCCCCGAGTGTCTGAGTACCCATTGGCTGTTTGCCATAAGATTTGGCCATTGGGTCGGAACTAGAAGCTCCTAAAGTCATTTTCTGACCATTATCTCAATTCCTAAGTGGTGGGGGAACATACGACCTCTCATCTTCAGACACATTAATTGATTGATTAGCATGACTGAAGTGTTTCAAGCCATTCTTTTCACTATTGACATTCTGACCGGCTGATTCATTTTCCACGGTCTAGTCCTTGTTCAGAGAAAAATCTCTGGATTTTTCAGTTGGCTGGTTAGACTTTAATAAACTTGAAATTTCAAGACCAAGATTATGTTGTGAACTAAAAAGAATTTCTTCCAATCTCTGAAAATTTGTCCCAAATGATTGAGCAATTTTCTCAGTTTGACGTTCTTCCATGTTGACCATGAGGTCTCGTACAGCTTGTACCAAATAAGTTGGAATCTCTTGCATGACCTTCACCAGATCTGCTAGAGTGACATCATCCCCTTGGGATCGCTCAGTGCGCGATTCCCCTGTGTGGGCTGGATTAGCTTCTTTATTCATTGACCTAGTGACTCTCTGTGACATTCAGCTATGGTCAGTCTATGTCCCACCGGGCGTGCCAAAATGGTGTTCGGCTAAAAATCTCTCGTCACGTGATATGCGTGTGTACGGGCGTGCCAGGACTTATTAAAGTCCAGAGATCGTTTGAACACGACCCCAAGCACCTAACTAGGAAGGGGAAAACTTAAGACCGGAGATCTCAAGGCCTAGAAGGTCGCTATATTTACGATCAGGCGATTAGTAGGAAGTCAGGGGTACTACTTCCTATGGGTCTTGGAATAGGATGTATAAAACAAGAAATCAACAATGCCAAATGAGAAGGAAAC
>JAESVK010047228.1:0-16005 GCA_017140935.1 Hamamelis virginiana | reverse complement strand
CTTAACGGTTTATAATCGTCCAAATATATAAACCTATGATCAGGAACTAGTTTAGGATAGATGTACTAGAGAGTTATAAGTCTCTCTATCTCAACACTTGAGATATAACTCTCTATCATACTATCCAAGGACTTTATCATGAACAGTAATTAAACACAAGTTTACATAATAAAAATAGCCATATCATAAATGAATAAAGATCCATACAAGATAATATAATGAAATATAAAACCCTAAACACAACTGAACAATTGGTATTAGGGCACATATCTAACATGAATATCTTTCCAAGTCAGAGCAGAGAAGAAGATGATCATATCCTGAATCGAGCGATGCTCAAGAAACAAAAGTCTACGTGAACAATAGTTGTGGGACAAGTGCTTAGGCCCATCACAAGGAGTAATCAGTTTGAGTCTCTCAACCAACCACATCTGAAGAAGAATGGGGCTACCCCTAATGTAAGAAGCAGAATTGGAGTAGAAGTGGTCAAGCCCATTTAGAGTTTTAGCTAACTCCAGAGGGATGATGTTATGAGACGGTGACAATGGCAGAATAAGTTCACATGTTTCAATGGGAATGAAAATGGTTCCATTCGAAACAAGAAAACAACCCACTATACATAAGGCGAGTGCGTACTGGGTAGGCCTATTAAGAGCTAGTGGTTTTCCCCCTTCCCTCAAGAAAAATGAAGCTAGTTTGAGAAGATCAGTGGAGTTTTCATGGATATATGAAGAAGCTTCCCTAGGGGAGAGTTCAAAGAGAGAAGAAAAGGTTTGGAAATAACCTCGACGAATGGTAGGAAAGATGAAAGGACCATTAACAGAGATATTCATCAAGGCACAAAACTCTTCAAATAAAGGACATACCTCTTCATAGTTGAAGCGAAACACATGAAGATCAGAGTCCCAGAAATGGATCACAGAGTTGAGAAGTTTCTCTTCAAGCTTCACATGACAGAGAAAGAACCACGAAGACAAGCCGAATCGTTCGAACACCCTCTTATCTTCTGCCCGCATTCTTGCTATGAATAGGTTGATAATCAACTTGAGAGCTTCCATTGTGTTTAGGGTAATGAAAATGAGCCTAGAGATGTGTTTTTATAGCTTTTTGGCAAAAGAATCAAGTTAGAAGCGAAATAGAACACTCCATAAGTTAAAAAGCGTCAAATAATCAAAAAAGGTGAACCAGGGTCTAGGGACGGCCAACCGTCCATGGAGGGATGGTCATCCATCCCTGATCTCAATTTTTGCCTAATTTTGACCTTTTTGAGATTTTTTGACGCTCGGTTTGACTTTTCGCTCAATTTGCGTCAGTTTTGACCCATTTTCGAGTTAAAATTGAACCAAAAAAGCAATCGAAACATATTTGTATTCTCATTAGGATAAAATTACATGCCACTCAGGGTTTTTAGTGCATACATAGAAAAAGAATTACATAGAAAATCCTAAGCAGGCCTCCTATAGGCCTAACAATACAAAATCATCTTCACCGGGATAATTTCCTCGTTCCCCGTGAACTCGATGCCTCGTGATCCTCTCTTGATCCATGGCGCTCCTGTGAAAACAAAGCTCAGATAACGCCATGAGGGCCTGTCTATCCATAGTGTCAACCCACAGTGAGTCGATGAAATCTCCAAAACCAAGCGTTCGAATAGTGGCTTTGACATACGGTTGGAGAGTATCCATTTTAGCCCACCATCCAATGATACCCTGTAGAGATGATCGAGTCCTGATGTCGAACTCTGGCTATAAAGATAAAGATTAATGGATTAGAGGTATATAGATAAGTTATGCTAATTCTTTGAATCAAGAATACAAAATTAACTCACAAAATGGCACATTTTCAAAAAATGTTCAAATTTTATTTCTCAAATGATTTGTCAATTGTGAGTTATTCAAAAAATATATATACCATAATTAATGTAATTAATTTTGGTATTTTCAATTTTACATCAAGAATTAGCATAATTCATTTAAAATGTCATATGATTTCTTTTCATGAAAATTGAATTGGAAATGAAAATCTCAAGAGAATAGAATTTTGAAAATCATGAAATAAATACTTAGCATAAGTTTTGAAATAAAATTATTTTAAAAGTTATGAAAATGACACTTTATGCAATAATGTTTTGAAAAATAAGCTAAGTCTTAATTCATGCAAATTTTTGATATGTGCATTACTTAAAGTATTTTGAAAACTTATCATGATATGATTATTTTGAAAATATTTGAAAAAGCATGGTATGATGAATTGATTGAAAAAAATTGAAAATTGCCCCCTTTAGGTATTTTATCAAACACTTAATGTGCACATTTTTGAAAATGAGTATGCACATTTTTGAAAATGATTGTGAAAATTTGTCATGAAGTTTTTGAAAGTATCCAAATGATGTTTGAAACATATTTGAATCATGGCATGATAAATTTAAATAAAAAAAAGTCAAATTCTAATCTCTTTGGAATTTTATCAAACACTTGGTAGGCAACATTTCAAGCTTGTAAAGCTAGTGAAATGGGGCTCCCAAGCCTTGCCAAATACAAATTTCATGAGCACAAGTCAACAAACAATATCCAAATATCAATATTGAAGCATCTAGACATCAACGATTCAATGAAAGAGCATGGAGAGTAAGCTCACCTCCTGTAGGGTGTGAATGTGAGAGAGATGATCATGGGGCTCCAATAGAAAGCTTGAGTTGTTGGGATCATGAGATGGTGCCTTATAGCTCTTCATCTTCATATATGGGTACTTTGATTCATACCTATTTGCCATGATTGTAGGTAGAAGATGAACTTGAAGAAAATGGGTATATGTGTATTTGGGTTTTTAGATCCCCAAATTTGAAATGCAAGGATGAAATCCTAGGTTTTTGATTCACAAATCAAGATGATTAGCAACACTTGAAGTGTTTAGAAGATGAATTTGAATGGAATGAAGTCAAATTTGATGAATCTTGAGAGAAATTGGAAAATTCTAGAGAGAGAAAGTCTCAAAATGGGTGAAATTTGAAGTGATATGCAAATGGGGTGTCAAAGCACCAAAATAGAAGAAGATAGGCTCGGTGGCCGTCCACCAAGGGACGGCTGGCCGTCCTCCATGGACGGTTGGCCATCCTTGGTTGGATGGTCATCCATTTGTTAGCCCAATTTTGACCAATTTTGACTTTTTAAGCCTAATTTTGACTATTTTTGGCATATTTTGACAAATTTTGACTCATTTTCTTTCAAATTTTGATTTAAGAAAGTTCATTTGATTGAGATTGAATGATATTTGATGATTGAATGAGGAATCAAGCGGATTTGGTGCATACCAAACTGAGAATTAAGTGATTGTAAATAGGAAAGTTCACATGAAATGATGAATTTTTGGTTGAAAACCATGAGATTTAGAAATGAATGAATGAAAAGATTGTGTAAATAAGTTTATAATCATGAAATGATTAGGAATACATTTGATTTGGTAAGCCTGTGAGACCCATGAAAGGAATTATAGAAGTAAGTAAACCCATGAAGGAGGGGCCCTAAATTCATAAGTCTTTGTGCAATTGATGAAATGTATATGAAAATGATATATGAGAAATGTTAAGATATGATGACTGGAAATGAACTTTCCAAAAGGATTGAAAATCCTTAAGGTGTTTAGAAATGAAATTTATAAGTTAAGTTGAAAACTCTCAAAGTTTTAATAGGAAATGCAATTTCCAAAAGGATTGAAAATCCTTAAATTAACTAGGATTGCAATTTCTAGTAATGAGTCGAAGACTCTCATTTTTGATAATTGGAAATGCAATTTCCAAAAGGATTGAAAATCCTTATGTTAACTAGGAATGCAATTTCTAGTAATGAGTCGAAGACTCTCATTTTTAATTGGAAATGCAATTTCCAAAAGGATGGAAAATCCTTAAGTTAACTAGGAATGCAATTTCTAGTGATAAGTCGAAGACTCTCATTTTTGATAATTGGAAATGAAATTTCCAAAGGGATTGAAAATCCTTAAGTTGACTAGGAATGCAATTTCTAGTGATAAGTCGAAGACTCTCATTTTTTATAATTGGAAATGCAATTTCCAAAAGGATTGAAAATCCTTAAATTAACTAGGAATGCAATTTCTAGTAATGAGTCGAAGACTCTCATTTTTAATTGGAAATGCAATTTCCAAAAGGATGGAAAATCCTTAAGTTAACTAGGAATGCAATTTCTAGTAATAAGTCGAAGACTCTCATTTTTAATTGGAAATGCAATTTCCAAAAGGATTGAAAATCCGTAAGTTAACTAGGAATGCAATTTCTAGTAATAAGTCGAAGACTCTCATTTTTAATAATTGGAAATGTAATTTCCAAAGTGATTGAAAATCCTTAAGTTGACTAGGAATGCAATTTCTAGTGATGAGTCGAAGACTCTCATTTTTGATAATTGGAAATGCAATTGCCAAAAGGATTGAAAATCCTTGAAATAACTAGAAGTGAAACTTCCAAAAAGAGAGAATTTGAAGCGAAGCTTTCAAAATAATTGTTGGTTAATTATCCCTATTTTGTTGTGTCAAAAATGGGATGTCTTTTGTTTTCGTTGATATTCACTGGCGAAGCCATGAACATCAATGAGGGGCTTCTGTAGACATCCATTTTTTACCATAAGTGTGGTCATGAATGGTTGCCTATGATTAGAGGTGAAATAGAGTGTCAAAACCCTAAGTTGCCAGTTTTACCCTTTGTGGGTAATTAGGTAGAGGTCATTATCACATGTAGGTTTTTAGGTCAGATTGAGTCGGTTCTTTTTGCATTTAGTTTTCAGAGAGTCTAGGAACATCCCTGCAAAATTTCATGGCATTCTGAGTCAGGCTTGATAGAAAATAAGGCCTTTTGTGACTGAAGGGCAGTTTTGTCCTTTGAATCACAAAAGTCCTAAATAACTGTCGATCTTGTCTCAAATGGTCTCGAGGCTTTGGCATAGATATTTAAAGTGTGTTTGGTAACTAAGTTGATCAGTGGCAAGGCCTGTTGAGCCTTCTGGCTCATATCTGGCTCGAAAGGCTCAAAAGGCCCTTTAAGAGCCCAAATTAGGGTTTCGACCGGTAGCGACCGGGATTCGATATTTTTATCAAACCAAAGCTTTCAAAGGCTTCAAAACACTTTCCTAAAACATTTTAAAACTTGTTTCAAGAAGAAGAAATGATTTCGAAAGCAATCGGTTAGCAAATTCCAAAACCCTAATTTGGGCCCGCAGGTTCTAAACAGCTAATCGGTCGACTTTTTCCTAAACCTTTGACCTTGGTCAATGCATTTTCACTTCAAACACTTCTTAAAACATGGAGAATCGAATCACGATAGTTTCGATGCTTGAATCGTCAAATTTGGACTTAAAACGGGCCTGAAAAGTGGAAAAAAAGCCAAAACCGGGTCAAAACAGGCTGAGGAAAGTCAAAACAGGCCAAAAGAGGAATGGAAGACCGATGGCTGTCCACCTACGGACGGCCAACCATCCATGAAGGACGGCCAGCCGTCCTAGAGTGGATGGTCACTAACCTTTTTCGCCAAAAAATGCAAAAATCCCTGTTTTTTTCCTTACAGGACTCTTCCAAGCCCTGCCATGTGTCCAATTCGGTCATGGGGGATTTTGGATGAGTATGAACACCTTGGAAGACTGATTTTGAACCCTTGGATCATTCCTAGGAGATTCAAACTCAGCCATTGATCAAACTCAGGCCTCCCTATAAATAGAGGACCCTGAAATTAGTTTCAAGACACAGTATATGCTTTAGAGAGCTAGCTTGGAGAGTAGAGGCTTGAGCAATTGCACAAGCTTCGCTCATAGCACTCTAGCTTAGGATTTAGAGTCCTTGAGGTCCTTGGAGTCCTTGGAGCTTGAGGAGGAAGTTTAAAGCTTGAGGAGAAGGCTTGAAGCAGAGGTTAATAGTTTAAAGTTTTCTTTTCTCTTCTTCTTCTTCTTCTTCTTCTTCTTCTTCTTTAATCATGCTAGGTTAGGATTTTATTTCCTTAGTATGCATATAATATAGTTCATTGTTAATATAGGATTTAATACATAATAGGATTTAGTTTAGCATGCATAATACGATTTAGTTTAATATGCATAATAGGATTTTGTTTATTTTTTTAGCATGCATAATAGGATTTAGTTTATTTATTTAATATACATAATAGGATTTATTTTATTTTGCATGATAGGATTTAGTTCATATGATTAGAATAATAAGGATTAATTTATGAAACTAGTTTTTTTTAGTTTTTCTTTTTTAATGCATAATAGGAATTAATATGCATATTTCTCTTTTTTTCTTTCTTCCATTCTTCCATAATCATACCATATTAGTATTAGGATTTATTTTATATGATAATATATTAGTTTCATGCATGTCATTTTATTAAGGTTAGGAAAGTATATTAATCTATTTCTTTTTTTTTAGATAGTTTTATATTGTTACCATGTTAGAGATACATGTTAGGTTTGTATTTTAATTATGTCTTGTTTGGAATGATATGAATTGTGATAGAGGGAGCGAGCAAAGGTAAGTCCCTTCTCTTGTGGTAAAATTGATTGTTTTCAAGCATGATGCATGATTATTTTGATATATCATATTAGGGTGCATATTAGGCCATTTTCACTTCTTTTATTCTTTTATTTTATGGGTTTTAAACCCATTTTTTTTATTACTTATAAATCTGTCCATGGATTTAAAGTAACTTAAAAGTGTATTAAAACTCATTTTTTTAGGCCAAAATCAACATAGAAACATGCCTAGGTTTACATAGAATAACTAGATTGCATTTAGGACATTTTCATGCATTATTTACACTTTTGATTTATTTTTATTTTTTTTATTTTCCAGAAATTCCAGCATGCATATTTTAATGTTTTAGGTATTTAGACTAACCTAGGATTAGCTAGAAACCCTAGGATTAGGGGGGCCACTTGATCTCACTTAAGACTATCCTTTGTTGTAAAAATTTTTATAGTAATAGAGTTCTACTTGGTTTAGGATTCTACTTCGAGAACAGCTCTAAAATTTTGAAAGTGTTTAAAATTGAATGAAATTCCATCTCTTATGCAAATAAAAGTATTTTGATCAAATCCAAACTCTCGAAGTTAGAGTCTTAGATAAGATATAATTCTTTTGACTATATGGTTCATTACAATAAGAGAGTCCTAAGGTAATTGAACTACGTGGACTTTGATTTTTGTCAAGCAATTGATAAGGTACGTAGGCAGTCAATAGGGCGCAAGTCCAATCTTAGGTTAACTTCTAGTCTCCTAAGACCATTAGGATTGTGTATACTTTCATACTATATATTATTATTATATATTATATATCATATTTTGTGATTGATTAGATAACTAGGATTGTTTTGAAAAGATTTTGATAAAGCCCAAACTTAATTAGGAGACCTTTAATTAGGGCAAGGTGGGTGCCTACAAGGAGTTCCTTGGAACCTTCCCACTTCGTAACCTAGCCCCCGAATCCAACTTTGATTCGAAAGACCATGCTTTTCCAAAATATGGGGTCAATGTTTTATTGAAAATAAAACTCTTTTTTGTGGTTTCCTTGTTCCCTAAAAATAAGGTGGCGACTCCAAGTTTTTTACACACTCTTATCTTTTTTCAAAAACCCTATCTTGAGTGGATAATAGAGAATGATAAATGTGGATAATAGAGAAGGATAAATCGAGACGGATAAACATCATCCACAATCCACTTAAGATAAACACCCCCCAAAGAATGAACGAGAGGGCCTCCCGATCCAGGTTGGCTGGTTCACATGGGGACATGTATGATAACAATAACATGATGCTAGCATGCTATCAAAGTCTTTGCATATTATGAGATGAATAAGACTTAGACAATTATGGACTCATTCCATGTAAAGTGGCCTCCCAAAGGCTCCATCAGTTTCATGAATGGAAGTCATTTTCCCCCCCCCCCCCCCAAAAAAAAATCATGTTTCAGTTGGTTATATCTTTAAGGAAGGTGCTATGATTGCAGCTTAAATTTGTTTCATTAAAAAAAAATCCAAGAAAAATGTCTTTTAAAAAAAATAGTAAAAATTGTTTTATCCAATTTTATTTCTTTCATTTCTGTTGAAAGAAGGATATATATGTATTTCTACAGTTAATGTTTATAGCCAGTGTTGTGTTATATCTTTATTTCAAGGCAATAAATGGCACCATATTTATTTAGTTTTTTTCCCACTCAGCTTTTTACTTAGTTGTTAAAAAATTAATTTCGTTTTACCAGCCTCTTGGTTGTATTAATTGACATCCTTAGCACATCAAATGCATTTTATTGAAATTCTTTGTATCCTATATCTTTTGTACAATCAATCTTGTTATGTAGATGGATATTATACTTTTTACTTTTATCCCATAGGATAGATCCAAAACCCAATTCTTTTTAAAAAATATCAACCTATTTTTTCCAACACTAAAAAAAGAAAAAGAAAAAAAAGAATTGTAAGATGAATTGAACTACGTGAGATCGACTAGATTAGAGGCTCATTTGGGATTGTTTGTGAGATAAATAAGTCAAATTTGTTTGGGAATAAAGGCTCATAGAGTTTGTTTGTTTAAAGGGTTTAAAAATGTCAGTGTGTTTTCATTTACTGTCCACATCAAAACAGCCTTCAAAGTGAACATGGAATTGTTTTAGCATCATAGATCTCCACATCGTTATTCCACAACTCCTTTAAAACATCCAAAAGCGGTTCTAACTACACATCAATGTTATTCCCTAGTTGCTTCGGCCCTGGGATTAGCAATGTCAACATCATATTTTCATTCCTCATGCATAGCCATGTAGGAAGGTTGTAACTAACTAGTATTATTGGCCGGCAACGGTATGTAGAGCTAAGATTTGCAAAAGGATTGAAGCCATATGCTACAAGACCAAGTTTGAAATTTCGAGGTTCAGATGCAAAAGCAAGCCATCTTTTTGGTCAATGTTCTGCCATGCCAACAAATCAACTGGATGTCGCATCTTGCTATCTAGACTTCTATGAGTAGAATGCCACGTCAATTGTTCTGCCAATTCTGATCTCATAAACATCCTCCTAAGTCTTGGTATTATTGGCAAATAATGCAAGCCTTTCGATGGGACTCCCTTTTGAACCCTATTAGTTCGTTCGTTGAATTTCCACCTTGAAATACCACATTTTGGACAGTCATCCATCTTCTCATTCTCTTTTCTGAACAAATAACAATCATTCACGCATGCATGTATCTTCTCGTACCCTAAACCAAATGTTTTGAGACACTTCTTTGTCGAATGCACAAAATTGGGAAGTGTGTTATCCTGTGGGAGCATGTTACTCTTGTCAGATAGACCATTTATGGTTTTATGCTTCCATAAAATTACAATTGTAGATATCTGTGTATACGTTGTACAACCAGGATACAATGGAGTTTCGGCCTCTTTTAACAAGTGCATGAACTTAGTCTCCACTCTTTCATTTGTACCTTCGAAGACATCACCGTCATCCATAAATGTATCTCTATACATCTAATATGTCTCTAGCATTTCAACATCTTCAAATTCAATAGAGGCACTGGATTTTTCCCCATGAAGAAGACATATAGTGTATGTAGGATCCATCTCTTTAATCACCAAGTGCTCATATACTATATGAGAACGTTGGTGATGTAAGTTCATACAATTAATACAAGGGCATGAGATCTTTTCTGGATTCCTTGCATTTGCCCATGCCATATCAATGAATTTTCGTGCTCCATCTTGATATTCACTCGAAAATCTTGGTAGATGCAACCATTCTTTATCCATTGTGACCATTCCACCTCTTCGTCACACAAACTTGAAGGTGTATCAAATAACACGTAGGAAAACTACAAATCGTACCATATATTCATTATAAACATGAAGAATTATCAAATGACAACTGAGAGAACTACAAACCATACCATGTTTATTATAAAATTTGTCACCCAAACTTGGATGAGAAACTTTGTAGAGACTAGTGAAGTATAGGTCTACAAAGACTAATTAAATAGTCACATCTTCACAAAGAAGTTGCAATTAAAGATTTATCAAATGGCAAGCTATAAGTGAAGTATAGGTCTACAAAGATTTATCAAATGGAAAGATCATCAATCCATATATAAAGTAGATAAATCATTCATAATCTCTACAAAATTACTCGTGTCCATCTTCTTTGGTTAGCAGAACGAAGCTCATAGTAAATGACAACTAGTAGAAACCCCGGGTGATGCCCGGGTTGGAATAATATGTAAAAGAAGTGAATGAACTTATTCGGTATCTATATCAATTTCCCCTAACAATAACTATCAGGAGCAAATGACATGAAATATTAATTAGTACAGCAAAGCTAGGAAAATGTGGGTACTGATTGTTTTTAATTTATCTATTTTGTAATACAAAACAAAAATAGGGTTATTTAGGATAACGATTAGCTAACAAATTGAGCTCAAAATTGATGATTTTTGGTAAGCTGTGGATCTATCCTAATTTAGTTTTAAGAATTTCCAAACAAGTCTATTGGAGAGCATGTGAATTATTCTAAATACAGAGTAGGGGTATAAATGGCCCGGTTTGGCTAGTTTAAATTGATAAAATGAGCCAACCCAATTCCAAAGGCCCACTAAAATTTCAACCCAAACCAACCCATTATAAAAGACAAACCAAGCCACCCCAAACCACACGGTTTGAGCAATTTGAATAGTTTGAACGGTTTCTTAATCTTAATCTAAAAGAATAAGAATAGACTAATTTTCGGAATTTTAACTTGGCAAAAATATTAGATATGTTTTTCAAGGTTATGTTTCCTAACTTGTGCCTACTAAAAGTCAATCATATGATAAGGAAAACATTAAAACTATCTAAAAATAATGCAAATTTATTTACAGTCTACCAATCCTTAATAAATTAAGTAAAACTATATAACAATAATGCAAAGAAATGTTGTTAGAAAGATCTAGCCAATTAAGTAAAACTATATATGTATATATGCATATGTAGAACCTTCAAATCATTTTCTTTGTCTTCATTAATATAATTATTGTGCACTTAAACTATTTGGAGATTTGTCGAGTTCCCAATGTTTGGTGATCATGAAAGAACACCAGATAAGTTATGGCTTGGAATTCTTCAGCATCAAGACCATTTCAACAACTTTGAGAACTATTAATTATTAGTGTTATTTAAATGGAATCTTCTACCTTTATCATGTTAGGATAATTCAAGTTTATCTTTCCTTGTATGTCATAAGACTCTGAAAACAAAAGAGCTGGAATTGTGCATTAAAACCTACAGGCCAGTTTATCTTCCAGGTATGCTTTAATAATTAATACTCTGTAAAAATTGCACTGAAAAATAAATATAAAAATAGTAAAAGCAAATAACAAGAAAACATACTACCTTCAATATAAGATTGGGGAAAAAGAGAATCACTTTCACAAACCAAGAAGTAGAACAAATTAAGCTAGTACTTCCCCAACAACATCCAGCAACCTCTATAGTAACACAACACTACAACGATGTGTGAAAGCATGGTATTATATCATATATAAATCAAGAAGTTCGAATTAAAATTTTCCAATTACTTAAAAAGATTATTTGGTCATATATATTTGTAAAAACACGAGACAATTGTTAAACCCATGTAATATATTTGCAACACAAAACAAGCGCTAAGTTTGGTATGCACCGAACAACCAACATACAATTAAAATGACAATTGGCTAAGTTCGGTATGCACCGAACAACCAACATACAAGTTTGTGGATGGAGGGTATCTTCCCTTAGCAATGGTTGTTTTCCTTGTGATTATCATGTACCTATGGAACTATGGATACCGAATGAAGTACATGTATGAGCTGGAAAACAAGGTTTCAGCACAAAAGCTCGAGGTGATAGGCTCTGATCTAAGCATCCATAGGGTTCCAAGTCTTTCAATATTTTACACTAAGCTTGTCCAAGGCATTTCACCAATCTTCACTATCATTATGTTCAAAATGTCTCGGCTTTGCACTCATTTCTTATATTTGTTTCAATCAAGTTCTTACCCATTAGAAAAGTCCCTCCTAATTCAAAGAGTAGATTCTCACGATCTCTCAATCTTCCATTGCGAGATCGTCACCTATGAAGCCTTGATTATCGTCACAAGTAAAGAGCATTCCAAAAAAAATCAGCAATAGCCATTGAAGTGTGAAAAGACTGCAACAGAATTTCTGCACATTCAAAAGCAAAGAGCCAACATGACTATCGATAGCCAAGTCTCGCTATCGATAGAAGTACTATCGATAGCCACACTTCGCTATCGATAGACCTTAGGCGGCTGTGGGCTGTCTTAGATATTTTGAGATATTTCAAGGGCATAATCGTCTTTTGTATTTCCATTCTATATATACACGTGTAAGGGCGACTTAAAGAGGGTTCAAGACTTTTGCTCTAAATCATTACTCTGTCATTTTTAATAGACTTCATATTACAGTTCAATTCTGCTTTTTATTCTGTCATTTACTTTTCCAGCACTTTCTACTTTTCTGCAATTTTTCCTTTAATGCATGGCTCAATTCTTATTTGAGAATTGTTCTTTACTTATTCAGTCTTTAATTTCCGCACTTTAATTTCTGCAATTTTCATTTTTAATACATGGCTCAATTCTCACTTGAGGATTGTTCTTTACTTTTACTGTCATTTTCTTTATTTACTTAAGCACTTTTATTTATTTATTTACGCCATTTTCTTTATTTATTTCAGCCCTTTTCTTTATTTATTCAGTTATTTACTTTCTGCTTTTATTTTACTTTTTCCATCCCGTGACCCCTTAGAGCTTGTCATGGATAAAGGATATTCTCCTCCATTGATGTGTAGCTAATACTCCAAGCTTGGGTGAGGATGAAGTTGGATTCTTTATGCAATTCTATTTTATAAACATCCCTTTATTTGTATTATGTGATTGCATAGTTGTGATGGTTTTACCGCACACTATCGCTAAATATAATATCATATAATTGTACATCTGTGATTGCAATTATATAATTATGCAATGGTACTTATTGGGATGAATACAAACCAGCTTGCTTTATCCCCAATTAAGGTGGATAGCGACATTCCATTCTTTTCAAGAATAAACCTGCCGGTCCTGTATTCATCATCTTTTTGGGAATTCCTTCTTGTAGTTGGATGAACCACCATACATAATTACTATATCGTGGATTTTATAATATAAGTTGCATATTTGATATTCAATGGGCTTCTCACCCAAGTTTCGTTCATTCCATTAATTAAATCGCGTTTTTAACTAGCTTTATTAAAATTCTGTATTTTCACTTCAACCCAATTAAAGCTCTTTTCACCACCAACTTAAATTGACACTATTCTTTCACTTTAATTAATTCTAATAGTTTTTTACTATAAACCTACATATTTCCCAGTGGTTCGACACTCGTGCTCACCTGTCACAATTGAATTGAGATTAACAAACACGCGGTTTTATAAATTTAATAATCTTGATCATTAACAAAAAATAATCTCCCTTGTTCTCAGACGATCAATTTGTACAATGGAGTAGTGAGCCTTATATAGGCAATAGAAAGCTATACCGTATATGGTCAACTATAAGGTATATACAGTATATATACATTAACATCCCCCCTCAAACTCTAGGTGGGTGAAGAGAAACCAACTTGAGTTTGGAAACTAAATCTGTAAAGCGACCAAGACCCAGCTTTGGTGAAGAGATCAGCAGTTTGCTCAATAGATGAGATAGAAAGAAGGCGTACAGTCCCTTGGCCAATATGATGACGAACAAAGTGGCAATCAATTTTGATATGCTTGGTTCGATCATGGAATACATCATTGTGTGCAATTTGAATGACACTTCGGTTGTCACAATAAAGAGGAGTGGCAGAAGAATGAGGGACACCCATAGCTTCGAGGAGCCAGCGAAGCCAGAGAAGTTATTGGGTAGTATCAGCAAGAGCACGATATTCGGCTTCAGTACTGGACCTAGCAACGACAATTTGCTTCTTACTACGCCATGACATAAGAGATTCACCAAGAAAGAAGCAAAAGTCAGTAGTAGATCGACGATCAGTAGGGTTATCAGCCCAGTCAGCATCTGAGTAAGCTCGCAACTCTAGAGAAGAAGTGGCAGAAAAGTGAAGACCATGAAATAGAGTGCCCTTTATATAACGAAGAATACGAAGAACAACTGCAAAGTGTGTGTAGCAAGGAGCTGACATGAATTGACTGACAATGTGAACAACATAAGCAAGATCTGGGTGAGTGATTGTGAGATAGATAAGACTGCCAACCAATTGACGATAGAGGGTGGCATCAGTCAGTAAGGTACCATCAAGAGAAGTAAGTCGGGCATTGGTCTCAAGAGGAATAGAGACTGTCTTAGCATCTGTGAGTCCATACGAGTGAAAAGATCTGAAGCATACTTGGCTTGTGATAGATAGTAGCCATGGGAGTCAAATGATATCTCAATACCGAGAAAATAACTAAGAGAACCAAGATCTTTCATGTTGAAATGCTGATGAATAAAGGATTTGAGTGCAGAAATGCCGCTAAGGTCATCGCCAGTAATAATCATGTCATCAACATAGAGCAGAAAAAGAGTAGTGCCTTTGGCTGTCTGGCGAATGAAGAGAGCAGAATCATACGGACAAGTGATAAAGCCAAAATCCCCAATAACAGAACTGAACTTGGCAAACCATGCCCGAGGAGCCTGTTTCAGGCCATATAAAGCTCGATGAAGTCTACAGACCTTATTTGGAGGATGATCATACCCAGGTGGAGGCTGCATGTAAACTTCTTCAGAAAGATCACCATTGAGAAAGGCAATTTTGACATCCATCTGGTATAGTTTCCATTTTTTATCAGCATCAATAGCAAGTATACTGCGGATAGAAGTAATGTGAGCAACGGGAGTAAAAGTCTCTTTATAATCAATGCCATGTTCCTGAGTAAAGCCCTTCGCTACCAGACGAGCTTTGTAACGCTCGATTGAACCATCAAAATGGGTCTTGATTTTGTACACTCATTTACAACCCATAATTGATTTTCCAAGAGGAAGGTCAACCAAATCCTAAGTATGAGTGGTATGGAAAGCCTGTAATTCTTCAACCATTGCTTGTTGCCATAGAGGATTAGAACGAGCCTCATGATAGGTCTGTGGTGATTGCACCATATAATTGTATATTTTTATTGCATTATTCCCATCATTTTGTGCATACTTGAGCCATTTATATTTATAAATAGATGCTTTTTATGTTTTCTTGTTTTTCCATGCCTTGTAGGAAAAGTGCAATAAAAAGGATGTTTTTTGCATGCAAAGATGGAAATTGGATTCAAGCTTTGACAATGAGACGACTATGGTTGGAAAGAAGACTTCTCAAGCTTCGCGTGCATATAAAGATTGTCTAAATCCGACTCCGGACGAGAAAGTTATGACCATTTGAAGTCGGGGCATTTTTTTAGGCATTTTGTTGCTGTCAAGAAAAATTACCGGTAGTGGATAATTAATTACCGGTAATTTGTAGTGGAATTTCATTTTTTGACTTGCAGAGCATAAAATTACCGGTATTGGTAAATAAATTATCGGTAATTTTTCCTCGGGCACTTTTGGTTATTTTGTAATTTGCTCTTTTTGTAAGGGTACTTTGGTACTTTCTTCCCTTATGCCTTATAACACTATAAGGGGGTATTTAATGGACGTTTTGCAACTAGAGAACCTTCCTCTTCCATTGTTCTTCATTTTCTCTTAGTTTAGTTTAGTTTTCTCTCTTAGTTTTAGGAGTAGATTAGTTTTCCTTCAAGTTTATGTAATATAATTTAGTTTTTAGTTTGTTAACTTTATTTTTCCCATCTTCAATCAATAGAATAGCATTTATTTCAATGTCTCTTGCATTTACTCTTCTTATTATGCATTTACTCCTCTGGATGGCTAGCTAAACACCTCAAGGTGTGTTCTATGGTGGATTTCCTCTCCAAAACCTAGGTAAATGGTGCTTTC
>JAESVK010047227.1:0-15405 GCA_017140935.1 Hamamelis virginiana | reverse complement strand
TTCCCTAAGTACAACCTACTAATTGGTTTTAGGGCACACTTCTAACATCCATCTCATAACCTAGCCCCCGAATCCAAACTTTGATTCGAAGACCATGCTTTTTCAAAAATGGGGTCATTGTTTTATTTTAAATAAAACTCTTTTTTGTGGTTTCCTTATTCCCTAAAACTAAGGTGGCGACTCCTTGTTTTATCAAAATCCATTACTTTTTCAAAAACCCAATCTAAGTGGACTCCCACAATAGAGAATGATAATTAGGATTGGATGACCTTGAGTGGATAATAGAGAATGATAAATGAGTAGATAAAAGAGAAGGATAAATCGAGAAGGATAATTATCTACTAATCCACGATGATAAGTGAATCCAATCCCAAATAAAAAGAGAGCTTTCAAATGGAGGGGGCTCGAATGTGGCGGGTTCACAGCTATCTTTATCTGATTATAACCCAAGAACCCATCCATAAAGGATAATAGTGCATGACCAGCGGTACTATCTACCAGGATGTCTATGTGTGGCAATGGGAAATCATCTTTAGGGCATGCCTTGTTCAAATCTCGAAAGTCTACACACATTCTAACATTCCCATCTTTCTTAGGCACTGGTACAATGTTAGCTAACCATTCGGGGTATTCCACTACTTGGAGAAATCCAGCATTCATTTGTTTCCTTACTTCATCCTTGATTTTAAGTGCCCACTCCGGTTTCATTCTTCTCAACTTCTGCTTAACTGGCTTAACCCCCGGGTTAGTAGGGATAAAGTGTTGTACTATGTCGGTGTCAATCCCTGGCATATCTTTGTAAAACCACGCGAAAACTTCTATATTCTCTTTCAATAATCCTACCAATTTCTCTTGTTCTTTTGACGACAGAGTTGCCCCAATGTTAATTATCTTAGGCGATTCATCGAATCCTAAATTAATTGATATTAATTCATCCATATTAGGTCGAGCATGTTCCACTTCCCTTCGTTGTTCAAACTCAAGGGGAACATCCTCTCTAGGATCTATGTTCATGCCATATATACCCATAGAAGAAAGAAGAAACAAACTGCAAATGAGAAGAATAAAGAAAATGAATACTTTATTAATCATGAAGAAAGAGGGATAACACAAACTAAACTATCATTCGCCTCCTAACAGAGGAAGGATGATTTTATTGAAAAGAAAAACAAGAAGCACTATTCTACAATCCTATGGAAAAAAAGCATAGAAATCCTACAAGCTATCATCTTATGGGAGCGAATCTTCCGCTACTGAGTCTTCAACTCGAGGCTTATTCTCAAGGCTCCAATTGGTCAATGGACTGGTGGTATCTTCAATGAGGCGGATACGATCGGGTTCATGAACATGCTCTTCGATGCAAACGATCTCTTTGAACATAGCCCCTATAACGATTTCATCGGTATGGTCAACCCAGTCAAACTCTGTATGTTCTTCAGCCATGATGGTAGTTGGAGAGAGAGGTAGTGGAGTGTTGAATAAGATTTCAAACTCAGGAACTCTAGCTTTATGATCTTTAAGGTAAGTAGGCTCAGGGAATCCACAATAAGGGAAATCATCTCCTTCTTTAACAAAAGCCCCATTCAAAGTGGGCCGGTAAGATTTTAGAGTGAGGTTAGGGATCCGTCCTTCTTCTTTGGCCAACTGTCTCTCTCTTTTTTCCTGTGCCATCTCTTTTTAGTCAACTTCGGTACTTTGATAGCCCAATCCAAAAGGATAAATTGCTGAGGGGTATTCGATGGGACTAGGCATGCCTTGATGACTACGACCTATGCCCATTCCTAGAAGAAGCCCATATCTTTCATGATCTAGCCCACTTGCATATTTTCGTATAAACTGCAATCTAACACCATTTTCTTTTTACAACCTGACCCAACCTCTACACACTGTATATACTCAAAGCCTGTCAATGGTACCTATTCAAACTTGGGCTTGATCTCACAAATGGGTACACGGGTAGGAGTGATTTCAAAATCTCCCTTCAATGTCACGACTGAGCCTTTGTAGGGGAACTTAACTTTTTGATGGAGAGAAGAAGGCATAGCCCCAATTGGATGGATCCATGGTCTACCAAGTAAGAGATTGAAGCAAACAGGCACATCTAATATCTGGAAATCAACTTGAAACTCCACAGGCCCAATGGCTAAAGGTAAGGTGACCATGCCAATCACTTCCCTTCGAGTGTTGTCGTACGCTTTCACAGTTTGCCCTGACGGCTTGAATTCTGACGGTTCGATGCCCAAGGAAGTGGCAATACTGAGAGGACATACATTTAGAGCTAACCCATTATCTATCAATGCAGTAGGAATCCTCTTGCCCATAGTATCCACCATGACATTCAAAGCTTGCAAACGATGGGGTCCTTTCTTCGGAAAGTCTTACTCTGTGAAGGATATCGACTGCCCATGCTAAACTGGACTAACCAAACCAACTAAGTCTTCAGGTGAAATGTCGATGGGAATCTGCACTTGATTAAGTAGCATGAGCACGGTCTGCCTATGTTTCTGTGAAGCCATTAAAAGACCCCAGATGGTCATATTGGCTTGAGTCCGCTTGAGCTGTTTCAATACCTCATCCTCTTCCTCTTGAACTTCAGTGCGTTGGGGTCTCTCTAACTCTCCTAAGGGATTATCGGATTCTAAGTGAGTAGGCTTGAAATGATGACCTCTCCTAGTGGCAGGGTTGACATCTTCCTCATCGCTGGCCCAAATATTTGCTATCTCTTCAGGTGTATTCATCAAATCTTCCCATTCTATGATATCAACCTCATTCCCTGACCCGTCATCCATAGTAGATTCGGCAGAAGCCAATCTTGACTTGAAACATTGGGTGACCCATAGTTGTCTTGGATAAATGGCTAAGTAACGAACTTCCCCATGCATATTAGTGGTGGTCTTGGCGGTCATGCATGTAACGCCCCAACCTAACATCTGTACCGAATTTTCCGGATAGGTCAACACCTGACCTGCTCATTCATATATCCTTATGAGAGCCAAGAAATATAAATATAAATATATATATATATATATATATATATATATATATATATATACATATATATATTATACTTTAAAAATAAATCAACAAGTAATATTGCCAACATCCCTGGCAAATAGGTTGTGCCACAGCAGTGACAAATCCCAAAAATTAAGAAAATATAAATGATATACATCTCATATTTATGCAAGTCCTAATGCAGAATATACCATGCAGCAATTCCAACAACCCTCGAACAGATGCTTGCTCCAAATAAAAAATACAACCCCAAGCCAACTTGTAATATGCTGCATAAAAGCAGGGGTGAGCTTCCACTTGCTCAGTGGGAATAAGATAACCTCTACCAATAACAATAATACAGTGATACATGGAATATTTTATATAAACAGGGTTCCATAACATTTATGAAATAATAGATAACGTAATTTTAAACCAGTGTGGTCTTTCAGTGAAAAACATTGACTAAGTAGTTCCATATACAGTTCATAATTCAACATGAGATAAAATGTGTGGGTTTAACTCAGTTATAAATATAGTGTAATGCCCATAATTTCGAAGACCAGGCTCACAGGATGTATATCAGGACGTTGTTCTCAGGCTAATAAGCCTCCGGCACAACGATAGCCAAAACCACGTTGTTCTCAGGTCTCCGGCACAACCGTAGCCAATACCTCGTTGTTCTCAGACCCCCAGCACAACGGCAGCTGAAACCTCTCGAGAGAAACTGATCAGTTGCCTATAATACATGGCCAACTGTCGAAAGAGAATATATATAATATCCCTGTATACTGACCGAGCCTAAACCATGCGTAACAGCATGAAAATATCAATAATAGTCAAACGGGCATGTAAGACAGTGAGAATATACATTTAAACCAATTTCCAAAGCGAGCAGGTAAAGTTATAATATGTGGCATATAAACGTATTAAGCATCATATCAAAACGGGAGGGAAATAGATAAACCATATGCCATCATATTATATACAAAACAGTTTTGAAGGCACGTCATTTCCAAGAATAAAGGCATTTTTATACCCTGGCTGATATATAGCATTTCCGTTTTCAAAATATTCAATCCAACCCAAAAATCAAGGGAACAGTAGTAAGAATATCTCAACATCCTTCTTTTATATAGATATATTTTAGAAATCAGGCATATGAACTTTAGACCAAGAATTTCAGTGGTGTAGATATAAACAATTATCACCATATGCCCTTGTTAAGTCTTTCCATAAAACATGTATTATGAAAGTCTGTTCCCTAGTTTTATACACATACACATAATACCCAGTTCTAAGTAGTTTGCCACAAAATATAGACAAGTTCTCAAAACATTTCATTTATGTGCCTTAGTTTTCATTTCATAAACATGCCACACAATTCGATAGTTTTTAAACCAGTATATTCCATGTATCTATTTGACAAACTAATAATCTCTGTAAGGTTCTCAAACATTTGTAAGTTATAACATTCTCAAATGTGTTTATCATCTATATGGTTCTCAAAACAGTTGTGGGATAGACACATTATCATTAACAGTAAAAGGTTACTTATCCCTACCTCAATGCAATTGTATTTTCCAACCCTTTGTGGCTCCACGAGCCTCCCAAATGCAATGCTTGTGCACCCAATGCAAGTGGTCCTCCAAATGACCCAAATCAAATATGAGAACAAACAAAAATGCAAGCAAAGAAAATCAAAAGGAAGTACAAGCATCCACAGTTTCAAAAGTAACACAATACAACTCTCAATATTGCTCACCAGCGATCCTATGGGTCAGAACCCTGAAATGCCAAACCAAGGGATTCTAAAACTTCCAAGACTTATCCCCAAGCGTTGAGATACCACACATTGAAATCCATGGCCAAAAGCAAAGCGGATTTGAGGATATAGGCCAAAGAAGACAAAGCGCACACACGAGGGGCAAATCTGGTATTTCTAGAATAATTCTCTTTCTAAATATAGTTTGACCTCAAAACCTCAAAATTTAGAAAGTAGACTTCATAAGCTTTTCGTGCATATAAAGTACGTCAAAAACAAAGTTCATATGATAAAGTTATGATGAAAAGAAGATTTAAGGGAAAACAAGGAAGAAAAACACCATTAGGTTCCATTACCGATAATGGCATAGGCCATTATCGGTAATGCCCTGTTCTGCAGTAAAACACATGGCTGAAACATGATTTCCAACTTCACCCAACTTAATCAAAACACTACCAAGCTTAAATTTCTTCTACTAGAACCTAAATCCAACCTAATACAATTTCAAACACTTGATTTACACCTTTAATCCAAGATTAGAAGTTTAACTAACAAGAATTTATCAAGAAAAAGAGTTTAAACCAAAGAAACCCAGAAACCTCTGGCATGCATGTAAAAACCCAGTCCAAACTCATCATCACAGTCGTGAATCTACTCACAAATAGACTTCACTATACAAAATCTATTATATGCTAGCTTGATACATAAAATTTAACAAGATTTTTAAATTTCAAGAAGTATGAGACCCACAGTTTCATCATTGAACATCAAATACAGAAAATGAAAGTTCAAGCTTATTGTAAAACCATATGCAAGCCTCTTTACCTCACTAGTTTTCAAAAATAATAGCTTTAAGTATGTACCTAATCACATGCAAAATAGATTAACCTTGAACCTCCATTAAAACTCAAGTTCAAAGTTCAAAAATAGAGCAGTAACAGGTATGAAATCCCATCCAAAACCTTTTTAAACACAACCAAAACTTTATAATAACATTTCAACACCTTAATAAACTCACATGCAGCATTAAAAACAGGGAAATTATCATTTAAATACATGCATTCATGAAATCTACCATAAAAAGGAGGATTATAGTTTTAAAAACCCAAAAACAGAATTTAGATGTTTAAATTCTTCATAGTTTTAGCTCTAGCCACTATTCAGCTTGAAGTACACATATTCCAAATTAAAAATTTTAAAACCCAAACCCAAGCTCAGACTCGAGCAGCCATGGCTGCTGCTCACGTCCTCCTTGGTACATTCACTTAAAACAAATCAAGTTTTAAACCACATTAACAGCAGAAACACTACAAGCAGACTCAAAGAACTCTTGATTCATCCCCAAAGCTCAAAATCAAAAGTAAAACACAATGGTTGAACATGTACAGTCTCAAATTTCAGAATCAAACCCATGAATGTTACCGAATCTCACATGTAAGACCCCATATATTTTGATTCACCAAATTTCTTATTGTAAACATGGATGTAAACCCAAACTCTTCCTAATCCGAAAATACAAGGGGAGAGAATGAAGAAAAGTATACATGTAAATGATTTAAAACCCATGAAACCCAAAGTCCAAACTTTATATTTTAAACATCACAAACTAGACATGCAAAGAAGATGAAGGAATCGGGCATACATATGGTTGCCAAAAACTCAACCTTCTTCAAAACAGGTTTCGAGAACCATAGATCAAGTTTTCAAAAACTTTTTGAACATATAATCAAAACAAGACTCCAAAGATTTGGGAATATAAAGAGGAGAAAAGCATAAATCTTGGCACGCAAGCAAGGAACTCACCTTGCACTGGCCAAGTCCCAGAAATCCGACAGCAACTCCGGTGAGGTTCCGACGAGGTACGATAGCAGCACCTTCCTTCCCTCCACTTGGCTTCTCTCTCTCTCTATCGGGTTCTCTTTCTCCTTCAAGTGGTTTAAGTGCCAAACAACAACAACAAAAAAAAAATGTTGGTTTTAAAAAGGCAGCCCACGGTTTTGTTACAAGGAAAAGAAAAACGTTAAGGGCTCGTTTCACATTTTAGCAAAACCTCATTTTTTTTTTGAAACACAATTTTTGCTTATTTCCAAAAATCACCCCAAACCTTATTTGAAATTTATAGATAAACATTTTTCAAATTTTTGGGTTATCACAATGCGGGTTTCATTCTCAAAATGTTTTTTGAGGATAACCTGGCTGGCTTTCTTAGAAAGAATGAGGTTTGGATCTTCGTGAAAGGAATCGTTCGAAATACATGGATTCGCAGCGGAAGACAAAATAAAAATTTTAATAAAGAAGATTCCATCATCGAATATCCTAACCAAGAATCGAACAAGCATAGGGACATGAGATATACATATAAGCAAATATATTTATCAAACATAAATAAATCTTACTTGATACGCCTTTCGATTTGCAATTGTTGATCTCGAACTTCAAACGGATGAAGTCTCCAACGAAGTCCACACGAACACAAAACCGCTTGAATCCTTGAAGCTTCTCAACAATGGAAGAATCAAGCTTGAGAGAGGGAGAGAAACGTTTTCTCTAAAGTGAGGATGGAGGCTTAGTGCTAGCATGTCACAAGCTCTAGTATTTATTGAAAACCCCTAGGGTTTCTATTTAATACTTATTTCCAAAAGTAACTTAATTCCATTTATATATTACTAATTAATATATAACTTAATTCCTTATATATATTTACAAATAATATATAAGGTTATTATTGGAATTAGTTTTAGGAAATTCTCTTCTCTCTTTAATTCAAGAGACTCTCTTATGCTCTTTGTTTGGGTGTGACCCATTGGGTTCACCCCAACCTAGCAGTGACTAGGGACATCTCCATGTCTCCTAAAATAGAAACTTTCTATTTAAAGGTTTAATTGAAACTATTCCAATTATGCCCTCATTGATAACACTTATCAATAGGCTTTCACTGGTCATGAGTGACGTCTAGCAATGTATCATGACATGCCCGAGGTTTGGGTGAATAGTAGAACTATGTGAACCCTTCTTGTTACTTAATCCTTCATCCCCTAATGTCATAGTTAAGATATTTAGGGTATGGATATAAGTCAAAACCCTATCTTAACTTTCTTGTCATATGTTCTTTAAATTATAATCTCAATAAGATGAACCCTATGAAACCCTTTCATATTTCATCTATCACTCTGGCCAGAGATTCACATTGAGAGTTATATTTGAGAACTGACCCTGACATTCTCTCTCATAACATTGAGAGTGATGATTCCTTATTGACCACTCATATGCCTTCATACAAGACCTATTAGAGCCAATGAGTGCCGACTATAACCTTAAGATCAAGGCTGTATAAAACATTATCAAACCCTAACAACTCAGGCATAAGACATCCATGGTGTCTCAGGTCTTAGGATTACCAAATGGACGTAACATAAGAATATTCCTTTAACTTAATATCCATAGGAATATTCTAGTTGATCATATTCAATGTACATATTCTCTAATATGCACACACAGATTAACCTAAGTGTCACTACACTGATAGGAAATACTACCTATCCTCCCATTGGAGTTAGTTTAAATCTGTGCTACTCTTGTCGGTTTAATAAATGTCCTCTTTAATAAACCTATGAGCAAGAACACTTTTAGAATAAATGTGTATGAGAAATTTGAGTCTTCATATCTCAACAAACTTGAGATACATATTTCTCTTATCATTTATTCATGGACATTATCGTATATACAATTGAATATACAGACGATAAGTAGTACCTTCTTATCCTAATATGAAATAGATATGCACTTTAGGATTGGTTTTAGGGCATATCTCTAACAATCTCCCACTTGCACTAAAGCCAATCACCATAGTATCTTATACTAGTCTTCGAAAGACAAGGCTTTATAACTCCCATAGACGTTATGGCAATGGAGATCCTATGCAAACATACTTTGCATCTTTATTATTTTCAATAATAGTAATTAAACTATAATTCTGCTGCCAACTTTGATGTCCAGTAAATGAGACCTATGTTCTTGGTAGAGAACAGTATGTACTAGGCATTCTTTTAGGCAACTTGTAAATGGCATCCTTTTAGATTCCTTTATTCATGTAAGTATCACAATCTTAACTAACTTAAGAATATACTCACTTTTATTCAGGATCATTTATTCTGAATAATTCCAATATCTGCCAACAACTTTTGTAGCATTAATGATATTAAGTACATAATCTTTTATGAGATTCCATATTTCTCAAATATTAAACTCATATATAATCCCTCATAAAATCAACATTTTTGAGAGATTAGAATTCCTATAACTTTTATGGAATTCATGATACTACACTTAGTATTTAAAGTATGTACTTAAATAAAGGAAGCTGAGAATAAATGATGACTTTATTGCTCCCACTAGTCCTTTTTGAAACAAGGTATTTATTTATTAAACTCTTTAATAATATAAAATCCCTTATAATGTTTCATAAAGGAATGGTTCTCAACCATTATGGAAACATTGCTTTCTAATAACTCTTTATTAAAGAAAGCATAGCTTTCAAGATTTATTTAAAATATCTCATATTTAAAATAAATCTTTAAACTACAACGTTTAACATATTTAAGGTCCTCTTTATATAAATGATTCAACTAAAATATTCTTAATATTTTCTTTTTAGCTTTACTTCAAATGAATAATTTGAACTCTTCAAATATTCATAGTTTTGAATCCTTTGAACACTTTCAAATATTCAAAATAGATATGAAGTATTTCAAACTAAATGTAAGGTTTATACATCTCATGTATTATCATTTTAATCTCCTTATAAATAAGATGATTGAATTATATTAATTAATGAATTCAAACTAAGTGTTAAGATTCATTTATTAATATAACCCTACAAGGTTGAATCATATATATATTTAATAGCATTCATGAAGAATTTAGAACTTTAAAATTAATTGCCAGAAATTATCCAAATAATCAATATTATAAATAAACTGTTTTAAATAATCGAAATATTCAAAACTAAATAAAAACTTCTAAAGAAGTATTTATTACAAACTGGCAATAATTAAAAGTTCATCAAATTCTAAATAAACTAGTCAAGAATTGAGCTATAGTGTTGAAGGCAACAACTCTTGATCCTTTCCAAACACTGAAAGCTGAATATCTACTCGACTTTTTGCTTCCCCTTGTCTCCTATATACAATCGTATTGTATACGAAAAACACAGTTAGGTATCTCATACCATAAAGCAAAATAATACTAATTCTCAATTAGTAAATATACAAGATGTACCATCAGAAGAACCATTCTTCAACGAAGCCAGGTACTCCTTGCAATTCCTTTTCCAGTAACGAATTCTGCAGCAGTGGAAACCTTTTCCTTTATACTTTTTCTTCTTGCCTCCTTTTGGCTTATCATTGGATCTCTTCTTCTTTCCCTTGCCTTTAGGCTTGGTATTAGAAGTTGAAACTCCATTAATAGCCAATACGTTCCCTTTGGATTCCTCTTTTAAGGCATCCTCCACAGTTACTAACTTGTTCATCAAATCAGTCAAAGACAAGTTTGAATTCACATCAGGCATGTGAATATCAATGATGAACGGTTTGTAACTAGCAGGTAGGGAATGAAGCAGTATGTCAATACCTATCTCAGATGTTATAATAACACCTAGATTGTTCAAGGAGTTGATATTTTGGATCATCTTGAGGCAACGCTCATGAATGGAGGATCCTTTCCATCATCTTACAGGAATAAAGTTCACCTATGGCATTGTACTTTACAATTCCATTTTGTGAGCTATACAAATCCTTAAGATATGATAGGATTGATCGTGTACTTCCAAAGTGCACATCATCCTTTATCTCCTCCTCAATAGCCCTATCCGACAAGGTATTGGGGCATGAAGTAGTAATGACATTTGCGGCGGTTAAGATAATCTTTAAATTATTTAACCATTCTAAGGAATCAGGACCAGCCAAACGGATGTCATCAAGGATTCTAGATAAGGGGTTTAGTGGAGCCATCTACAATAGAAAATAATAAAAGTAAATTTCATATTATTCAAAACATAAATACCTATTGGTTTCTAAGTCTTATGGTACCTCCCACTATTTTATTCAAATCTCATACTCCCTTAGATAAGACTCGGGAATTTCATCATCTGAATTTCCATAGTAGGGATTGGGGTCCCATTAAAAATTAGTAATCCTCACATAATAGGTTCTTGGATACTACCCTTAATGAGTGGATAACTCTTATCCTAATGCTTCTTAAAGCAAATTCCAATCATCCTTTAGCCTCTAAATTGTAGTATCCTCACATAATAGGTTCTTGGATAGTACTCTTTAGTTAAGTCACACCCATCATTCGCATAAGTATGGTCAATTGAATGTTGTACCCCTCACATAGCAGGTTCTTGGGATACACCATTATCGCACCTTATGATATCCAATATTAAAACAAGACAGTATGAACCCTCAGGATGAATATGTTCCCGCATATCTGCAGCCAAACACATCCACCATAAGAATCCACCTATCATGTAATGATGGGAGGCTAGGATAAAGCCCAAGGCCTCTTCCTTACAACTTAATTTTGAATTAAAAGGGGTTTTGTAAAAGGGGTCTCATTTAAAATAAACATACATCTCATGCATCATATATATATATCAAACATACATATAATGTTTAGACCAAACTTTATTATTAGTTCTCGATTATCCTCCCACTGTCCTTCTAGAGGCTATGGTGGATTCATCTTGAACATATAATAAATTAGGTCAAGGCCCCCTACCAAGCATACATCTCATATATTAATGGGCCTTGGATTAATTATGGACTTTAGGGTGGGTTCATTCTTTGAGCCAATAAGATGAACCCTAGGTCTATAATGAGGGTTAGGTGATCGTAATTAAAACTATGTAACTATTACATCAAGACTAAAAGATTTTCGAAAAGTCTTGAAGTCCTCGCCAAGTCCTTCTCAAGTACTTGCCTTTTCCTCTCATACAAAATGCTTTAACTTAAAATGATGTGCGCAATAGATTCCCAAGCGTAGGAATCCACCGGTCGTCAAGCAATAAATACTAGGGAGTCCCTAGGTCATATCCACAGGGAGTGGAACAGGTCCAAATGATCCTTAGGTGTTGATAACCAATGAATGTAAAAGAAAGTGTAAAATCATGGGGGTTGATTGTTGATTGTTTTGTTTATGCTAAATTGGTGGTAAATTGCAAATAAAAACTAAGTAAGTAAAGAAGATGGGTCATATGGGTTCATTCCTTCCAAAACTTTGGTACAAGTATTTCTCATAATGATTCACATCTAAGATCCATTGAAGAATGGTCTTCGATGGGGGATTTAACTTTAAAAGCATTTGGAAATGAATTCTCATCTCGGATCCATTGAAGAATGGTCTTTGATGGAAAATTTAGCAATAAAAGCTCAATTGAGTAACCCAAAATGATGGAATAAAACCCAACACTCTCTTTGACATTTTAGCAAACATGTGGCATGCATATGTGCTCAATAACCAAACATAACAAGTCATGCAATGGTCATGAATATGATGCTACAAGGGTTCAAAAGATGATGAGGCATTTTAACAAACATGTGGCATGCATATGTGCTCAATAACCAAACATAACAAGTCATATAATGATCATGAATATGACACCACAAGTGTTCACAAGATAAGAAAGGATCAAACATCATTCCATAAACATTAAAGGTTCAAGAAATGAGAAAACACCATTTACCTAGGGTTTGGAGAGGAAATCCACCATAGAACCCACCTTTGAGGTGTTTAGCTAGCCATCCAAAGAAATAAATGCAAGAAACTTGAAATAAATGCTATTTATATTACTTAAGAATGAAAATACAAAGTTTAATAAGCTACAAATGAAGAACAACTAAGATTACAAAGCTTAAATGAAAATGAGAATGGAAAACAACCTAAACTAAGCTAATCCTAAGCTAAACTAAGAGAAAAACTAAACTAACCTAAGAGAGCCCTAAAAACTAAGTGGGAAAGGTGGGGAGTGAGGCAAACCAGCTGCCAAATGTGTATAAATACCCCCTCCCTTAGGGTTACAAGAGTGGGAGTGAAAATACCAAAATGCCCTTGCAAAAAGGGCAAATTTCAAGCAACCCGGGTGAAATCTCGAGCAGGGGGACCGGTACCCCCCAAGGTGGGACCGGTACCATTCACCACTGCATAAGTGGGACCGGTACCATTCAATACTGCATAAGTGGGACCGGTACCCCCAAAGGTGGGACCGGTACCCCCCCTGCTGAAAAGCCAAAACTGCTCTATTTTGCCTTGCGAAAGCCTCCGACTTCAAATGGTCATATCTCTCTCGTCCGAAGTCGGATTTTGACGTTCTTTATATGCACGCGAAGCTTGAGAAGTCTTCTTTCCAACCATGGTGGTCTCATTGTCCAATTCAATCTGGAGAGAAACAGGTTTTCCAAAATGTCCAGATCGGTCGCTTTTTGCACTTCATGACTTCGTTTGCCCATATCTCCCAAACCACTTGGCATTTAGCTTTGAAATTTGATATGTGGCATCTAGACACACCTAGAAGTATGTTCTATAAGTCCCATGACCTTTGAAGACTTCCAAGGCTTGACTCCAAGCTCTCACTTTGCATACAAAAAGCATCCATTTTAGCGCATTCAACCTGCAAGGGCTCAAAAACAACAAAAGAGTCAAACGCACCTATTTACAAGTATAAATAGCTCAAGTATGTACAAAATGATGGGAATAATGCAATGAAAGTATGCAATATTATGGTGCAATCACCCCCTCCAACTTGAACCTTGCTAGTCCCTAGCAAGAACTAGCATAAAAGCAAAAGGTAAACAAAATAAACAAACCTAACGAATCCACTTTCGCAGGAAAACACGATTGCATTTAGCGTATGCAACAAGCCTTTGAACCCCTAGGTTCCCCCTAGTGGACGAGTTGTAGTCTCGTGAGGGTTTGCAGAAATGACACCCACAAACATGAAGAGTACATTCCCCTTATTCACAATGGTTAAGAACAAATTTCAACAAAATGGGCATGCATAGAAATCTATCTTCTCATGAGTTATGCAATGGTTTGAACTAGATTTGCATAAATAAAATCCTTGTGTTAGTGAAAAGAATCATTCAAACACATCTCAAACCATTAAATGCACCAAGCTTAAGCAGAGAAAATGAAAACAAATACAAACACAACAAGTAACACTTGAACAAAAATTCATTCACAAAGGCGAGAGATTGATAATAGATAATATGTGAATGAGAAAATGCTACTCAAATGGATGGATTGTAACACAAAGAGAAGTTATATGTACAAGAGATACATGGAAATAAGTGAAAAAAATGGAAAATGAACAACAATGTACATAAACACAAAAGATAGTAAAATTGCAACAAAAGCTAAACATAAGCAATTCATGGAATCAAATAGGTCTTTTGTTGCTCAAAAATGCCTTTAGGTTCAAGGATGGATAACAACAAGAAATGTGATGGTTTTATAATGTGGTTTAGGTTATCTACCCAACCATCACATACATAACAACCTAACCTATAACACAAGAACACAATACTAAACAACAAACACAATACTAAACAACCCAAAAATATATAAGACCACTAAACCCACAAAATGAAAAATAACATTGTGCCATCCAACTGTAACAGAAAAACTCTTGAGTACATAGGAAATGGGAATGAAATGCTTTTGGGCTTTTATTGTTGCAATCTCTTTCTTTTCTTTTCTTTTTCTTTTGCTTTTTGTTTTTTTTTTTTTTTTTTTTTTTTTTTTTTTTTCTTTTCATTCATTTTTTTTTCAAGGTTGCATTATTCAACCCTTACTTCACCAATCATTACAATCTTCATTTCCTTTCCAATGATAATCTGCCCAAACTTTGGATTTGGCATACACAACACTTAAACATATATGTACACAACTACACAATCAACACAAATCATCCAAAACCTGTACAACCTAACCTCTACCCTTGGGCTTCCTAAGCTGGCCAAGAAAAGGAAACTTGAAGGCTCAAAATTAGGTGCTAGTGGCAACATTAATGAAAGAATTTAAGCTCAAACACTCAATGAAGGCCTATGATCATTTTCCATGAATCACAAATGTGTATGAAATGCGCAACAAAACCATTAATCATGCATATGTCAAACAAACCTAGAGAACGATGGGAATGAAGGTAGTGGAATGAAAAGGAAATGAGAAAAACACAAAAATACTTGGAAAAAGAGAATAACAAATATAAACAAGGATTACAAAGCTTAAGCATGACATTTTTCGGTTCAAAATGAGTAATGAATAATTCGTGCAGTGTATTGTAGTGAAAATCACCTACGCAAAAGCATATGCTCAAAACAAGGCATGAATTGGAGATTTATAGATTCACATAAACATACATATATTGAAACATGTTCAAAAACACAAAGTGACTAGGGGAATGACTGAAAAATTTTAAAAAGAAAAACAAAAATATCTAAATGTGAACAAAACTACCCTTTACATGTGTGAACAACAAGTGTAAACCTCCCCTCCAACTTGAATTGTGCATTGTCCTCAATGCATGCAAAGAGAAACATTAAGGACACAAAATGAGAAAGAGAAGGAACAATATCACCTGTATGTGTTTG
>JAESVK010047225.1:0-14271 GCA_017140935.1 Hamamelis virginiana | reverse complement strand
TACTTTATGTGTCAAACACACCCTCCAACCTGCATCTTGCTAGTCCCTAGTAAGATTTGAACTAAAAAGAACTAAAAAAATAAGAGAAATACACAAGTAAGCAGTTAAGCATTCAACAATTCCATGATAGGTAAACATGAACATATTACTAAAATTTAACGAACCATGCGAGCCTTTAAACTTAATATGCACAACTCATTCCTAGTGTGGTGATAATCCAACAAGAACTTCACTCAACCAACAACAACAACAATGAAAGGCACAATTATTGAAACTGAAACGGAATGAAGTTACCAAAAAGAAATAAAACTTCATTAACGAAAGAAACATTTAACATAAACCAAGTACTTAAATATGCATAATATTCATAGGGGAACAAACGACAATTCAAAATCAAAAAGGACTTCTAAGCTTGTAGTGACCACGGGTTACACAAGGGGCTAACAAAAACAAAATGGGTGTTGGCATGACATGGCTGGGTTTGCTACCCTATTGCCAACACCACCCTATGCTAACCCACGAACTCCAACTACTCCTCCTCAGATTCTTCTTCGTCA
The DNA here is from genome assembly GCA_017140935.1 of Hamamelis virginiana. Taxonomy (NCBI): domain Eukaryota; kingdom Viridiplantae; phylum Streptophyta; class Magnoliopsida; order Saxifragales; family Hamamelidaceae; genus Hamamelis; species Hamamelis virginiana. The sequence continues at coordinate 13,714 of JAESVK010047225.1, read as the reverse complement.
CTAGAGAATGCATCCTCATCAACACAATCATCCAGCTCGTCAGAATCCCCTTCCAAGTTAGGAAGGGGTGCCTCAGCGGTTGAAGGTTCTCCTCGCAGAACAAGAACCTCTCTCTCGAGCCTGGAAAGCCTGTGATCAATCTGTTTCTGCTTCCCTAGGATGCATTTGAACCACCCCTTTATCTTGCGCTCCATCCTCTTCAGTGGGGATGTACTCTTCGGTTCAGGGGTTGATGATGTAGATGGTCCTACTGTAGCTGGGGGAGACTGTGCTGAACGAGGCTTGGCTGAAACAGCCCTGCTTTTGGCTTCAGTTATGGCAGTGATGGGACCCAGACGAGGGGGGGCCAATTTCTCTCTGCCTGAACCCTTAATGCCTGCTGCTTCCACCATGTGGGTAATGAGTGCTGGGTATGGCATGTGACTCTTCAAGCTTGTGGATTTGATGAAATCCCTCATGATACACCAAATCACAGCACCATAGTCAATGAGCTTCCCATTCATCACTTCGAACAAAAACTGGATTTCCTCTTGACTGGGAAACTTTTCCTTCCCCTTGGGCACAATCATGTTGTGAATAATCTTATTCATCAACGCATTTTCGGCTTTTAGTTTCCCTGGCGTGAACTCTTTCCTGATGAATCCTCCCATTGGTACTGGATTGGTGCACATGGTGTTGGCAAACAACTCAGCATGAAAATCAGTGATAGCACGGAATGGATATGGTCTGTCAGAGGTCATAGGACGCATATACCCCAAAGATATGGCAATGGTCTCGGGATCAATGGATAGGGGCTCGCCAAAAACCGTGGTGTTCAAAAGGAACTCCTTATCAGCATTTTCACTTAAGTTAGAATAAAACTCTCTGACGACTGAAGGCCGATATCCCTTTACACCCTTGCATATGAACTTCAAATTTTGCTTCTGGATGACTTCACGAATGGGATGATCGAAAATGAATGTCTCGATTTGCATGCCTCTTTCACAATGAAAACCCCTCTTTGCTATAGACTGGGTCCATTTCTCTCTTGAAGCCTGAAAAGTATCATCCTCAAACATTGCTTCAATCTCGTCATCCTCATCGCTTTCCTCATCACTCTAAGACGAGATATTCTTGCGTTTCCCCTTCCCTTTCTTCACAGTCTGTGAGGAATCCGCTTTCCTTTTCTTTACGGCTCGCTCCGCAGAAGAGCTTGCAGCCTTACCTTTCTTAGGGTTTTTGGTTCTTGCCATAGAGATGGCAACAAAGGAAAGTAATGCCAACATCATCCATACGTACAATAGATAATCCCACATGCCCAATTCCACAAAAATCATGCTTTCCTTCCCCACATCCTTCAAAAATTTCCTCCCCATAACCTCCATGGCGCTCAAACAATCCCACAAAGCAATGAACACAACAACCCCGCACCACAAAACAGTAGCCATCCAAATCGAAACAAATAAAATGATAGGAATTGTTCACAAGCCAAGAGAGGACCACTTACCCCAAAAAATTGCCCAAATAAGCCAAATCCACTTGAAAAATCACAAAATCCAAGCCCAAGAGCGCAAAAATCCTCCTCGAACACAACCCTTCCGATGAATTGGTTAGAAAATGACTTGTGAGGGTTAGGAATGGTGAAAAGTGAGAAATGAATTGATTTGGGATGGTTGAGTGGAGAGAATGGTGAATTCTAGGGTTTTGGGAGGGTGAAATTGTGAAAGTGAGGGATTTGAGAAGAGAGATGGGTTGAGGATGTTTGGAAGAGGGGAAATGTGGCTAGGGTTAGGGTTTGAGAGAGAGAAATGAGAGGGGGAAGTTGGGGAATTCGAATGGTGAGAGAAGTGAGAGAGGAGAGAAGTTTGTAAAATGCGAAATGAGAGTCTGCTGCACTAAATAGGCCAAAATCGCACTTGAGTACCGGTACTGGGACACTACTGGACTTGAACTTAGCTTGAGTACCGGTACTCAACTTGCCAGTACCGGTACTGGTTTTGCAGAAATGCCTGAATGCTCATTTTCCTCCACTTCAAAGTCAAATAATGCAAAATACTTCATTCTTCACCAAAACCCACTTGCACACATACAAAATACATACCCAAACTTGCTCGGCACCTTCACATTCACTTTGGAGTAGGCCTACTCAAAAAGGACCATGGATCCTAAGGTTTTTGAACAATTTGGCAACTTTTAAGCTCAACAAGGGGTCAAATGGTGACTCAACACGATTTTGAAGTTCAAATAAGCAATAATGGCCTAAAATCATCTTCCAAATATGTACGGATGTTCCACAATGAATAAATTGCATGAAAATGACATGGTTATGTAAAAATGCACGCCAAGGGGCCAAAACCAAGCGAAAATGAGCTTGGGAAACAAAAATCAATGACTTGTGATATTACAATACCAATTGTATTCAAAATGCACAGAAATGGTACAAGTCATGATTCAAAAGTAAGAGTGGACAAAAAAAAATGATGAAAGTAGTCTCAGATGTGGTGAAGTGGTTCTGTTCAGTCTTGTTGGCGTGCATGTGTGATAGGAATGTACAATGTTTATACACAAGTTCAAAGAAAAGCACAACTCAAAGTTCAAGTTTTATTTTCATGTAAGCCTAAAATCGAAAAATTTTATGCAAAACACTTACTAGAGCAACAAAAACTAACATGACAAACTAACATATACTCCTTCAACAAAAAGAAGCTACCCTATGCATGTGCAAAAGTATGAGTATCTGTATGAACACCAGTATATACCCCCCCACCAACTGAAATGTGCATTGTCCTCAATGCATGAAAAGATAAGCACTAAGGACCAAATTGAAAAGAGAGGGAACAAAAGTACCTGTGTCAAAGATATGAACAAGCTAAAAAGCTGCACAAGGGTCAGAGTATTCATATTTCCAAAAAGAATGATTAACAACTAAAATTAGAAGCTATGTACAATGAGTAACACAGAAATTACTCAGGAGGAATGTCCTGGTAGACTGGGTCCACCAACTCCTCCATGCTCTCCTGACGGTCAAAGTTCTCAAGGAATGGCTTTAGGCGCTGACCGTTTACTTTGTTGACTTTCCCATTCTCAGGATTCTCGATCTCAACTGCACCATAAGGGTGGACTACTTTGACCACGAAGGGGCCAGTCCACCTTGAACGGAGCTTGCCTGGAAAAATGTGCAAACGAGAACTGTACAAGAGTACTTTCTGTTCGGGCTCAAAGGTCTTCCTCACAATGTTTTTGTCATGGAATAGCTTGACCTTCTCTTTGTAAATTCTGGAGCTTTCATAAGACTCGCGCCTCATTTCATCAAGCTCATTCATTTGCAACATTCGCTGATGACCTGCTTTAGCCAAATTAAAATTAAGAGTATTAATCGCCCAATATGCCTTGTGCTCCATTTCCACCGACAAGTGACATGCCTTGCCATAAACCAACCTATATGGAGACATACCAAGAATGGTTTTAAAAGCAGTGCGGTATGCCCAAAGAGCATCGGTTAGTCGAAGAGACCAATCCTTGCGGTTTGGGTTAACCGTTTTTTCCAAAATGTGTTTTATCTCCTTATTGGCTAGTTCGGCTTGACCATTGGTCTGTGGGTGATATGCGGTAGAAACCTTATGTGTGACTCCATACTTTTTAACCAAGTTTTCAAACGGCCTATTGCAAAAATGGAGCCCACCATCACTAATGATTGCACGAGGCATCCCAAAACGAGAAAAAATGTGTTCCTTCAAAAATTTCAAAACCACCTTGTGGTCATTCGTTCTCGTTGGGATAGCCTCCACCCACTTTGAGACATAATCCACCGCCAATAAAATATACAAATACCCACAAGAGGAGGGAAAAGGACCCATGAAGTCTATACCCCAACAGTCAAAAATTTCAATGATTAAAATGGGGGTAAGAGGCATCATGTTCCTTTTTGTAACACCTCCTAATTGTTGGCACCGAGCACAAGTTTTGCAAAATTCAAATGAGTCTTTAAACAGTGTGGGCCAATAAAAACCGGCTTGCAAAATCTTGTCAGCTGTTTTCCTTGCAGAAAAATGCCCTCCACAAGCTTCAAAATGACAGAAGGTGAGTACCCCAATTTGTTCGTCGTTAGGTACACACCTTCTCATCAACTGATCAGGGCAGTGTTTAAAAAGATAGGGATCATCAAAAAAGTAATTTTTCACATCAACCAAAAATTTTCTCCTCTGCTGAGAAGTCCACCTGGATGGGATTTGTCCTGTCACAATATAATTCACGATGTCAGCATACCAAGGACAACTAACTAGAGCAAACAGTTGCTCATCAGGGAATGTATCACCTATGGGTAGACCCTCATAAGCTGTTTCTAAAACCAAACGAGAGAGGTGATCCGCCACCACATTCTCGACTCCCTTCTTGTCTTTTATGGTCAAAATAAACTCCTGACAAAGTAGGATCCACCTAATGAGACGGGGTTTCGTATCTTGCTTAGAGAGCAAGTACTTCAACGCCGCATGATCAGTGAAAATGACTATGGGAGACCCTACAATGTACGACCTGAACTTATCTAGGGCAAAGACCACAGCTAAGAACTCTTTCTCCGTAGTTGTGTAATTGGATTGGGCGGAATCTAGAGTCTTGCTGGCATAATAAATCACAAAAGGTTTCTTATCCTCTCTTTGCCCTAAGACAGCTCCTACGACATAATCACTAGCGTCACACATGATCTCAAAAGGAAGGTCCCATTTCGGAGGTCGCATGATAGGAGGTGCAATCAACATACTTTTTAATTTTTCAAAAGCCTCTTCACATGCCTGTGACCATTCAAAAACAACATCCTTGGCAAGTAAACTGCACAAGGGACGGGATATAGCACTAAAGTTCCTTATGAACCTCCTATAGAAACCTGCATGACCTAGGAAGGACCGAATGTCTTTAACACATTTGGGAATGGGTAAATTAGAGATCAACTCGACTTTGGCCTTATCTACCTCTATGCCTTTCTTAGACACGATATGTCCCAACACAATCCCTTGTGTCACCATGAAGTGACATTTCTCCCAATTTAAGACTAGACTTTTCTCCTCACATCTCTCCAAAACTTTCTCCAAGTTTTCTAAGCATCCCTCAAAAGAATCTCCAAAGACGGAGAAATCATCCATAAAAATCTCCATGATCTTCTCTACCATGTCACTAAAAATACCCATCATGCACCGTTGAAAGGTCCCCGGTGCATTACATAATCCAAAGGGCATTTTCCGAAAGGCAAAAGTGCCAAACGGACAAGTGAAGGTGGTTTTCTCTTGGTCTTTTAAGGCTATTTCTATCTGATTGTACCCAGAGTACCCATCAAGAAAACAGTAAAACTCATGCCCTGCAACTCTCTCCAACATTTGGTCCACAAAAGGTAGAGGGAAATGGTCTTTTCTCGTGCCAGCATTTAGTTTCCTATAATCTATGCACACCCTCCAACCTGTAGTGACTCTAGTAGGTATGAGTTCATTGTGTTCATTTGCCACCACAGTGACCCCGGACTTTTTTGGAACAACTTGGGTAGGACTCACCCACTTGCTATCCGCAATAGGGTAAATGACACCTACATCTAGGAGTTTCAACACCTCTTTCTTGACAACTTCCTTCATGACAGGATTTAACCTACGTTGTGGTTGCCTAGATGGTTTGACATCCTCCTCCAAGTAGATTCTATGAGTGCAAATCAAATGGCTAATTCCCTTAATGTCCGCTATGGTCCATCCTATGGCGGTTTGGTGGGCCTTCAGAATTTCTATGAGTTTCACTTCTTGATCATGATTTAGAGAAGATGAAATAATCACAGGGAAGGTCTCTTCACTTCCTAGAAAAGAGTATTTGAGATGTGAAGGTAAAGGCTTCAATTCTAACTTAGGCGGCTTCTCTATTGATGGCAAAACTTTCTCCTCAATTGGAGGCAACTCCTCAAATCTAGGTGTCCACCCATTGGTTTCCATCACCTCACTATGCTCAAGGATGGAGTATAGAAACTCCATTTCAGGTGTGGCCACATCCTCAACAATCTTAGGGCTCACTAAACAAGACTCTAGAGGGTCATCACGTGAAAAATGATCAACATATTCCTGTACCACAGCTTCTATCACATTCACCTCACAAATGTCTTCATCATCCCCTATTTCCTTGATAACATTGAAAATATTTAGGTTCACAGTCATGTTGCCAAAAGACAACGTCATCAACCCACCCCTACAATGAATTATGGCATTAGCAGTGGCCAAGAAAGGCCTGCCAAGGATCACTGGGAATTGACTCCCTTGACTCACCACAGGTTGAGTATCTAGAACAACAAAGTCAACAGGGAAATAGAACTTATCCACTTGTACTAGAACATCCTTCACAATACCTCTAGGAATCTTCACACTACGGTCTGCTAGCTGAAGGGTAATGGTGGTAGGCTCTAACTCTCCTAGCCCTAGCTCAACATACACCGAGTATGGTAACAAGTTCACACTAGCTCCCAAATCCACTAAAGCACGTCCCAACTTGGAGTTACCTACCACTATGGAAATGGTTGGGCTTCCTGGGTCTTTGTATTTTGGGGGTAAGTTATTCCTAATAAAAGAGGTGGATTGTCCAGTCATGAATGCATCATTGTGGACACCTAACTTCCTCTTCACTGTACACAAGTCTTTCAAAAATTTGGCATATGAAGGGATTTGTTTGATGGCATCCAACAAGGGAATGTTCACCTTAACCTGTTTGAAAAGCTCAAAAATTTCAGCATGATTGTTCAATTTCTTTGGAATTCTCAACCTATGGGGATATGGAGCGGAGGGAACATGTTTAGCTTTGTCTTTATCCACATCCACATCAACAACATCGGCTTTAGGGACATTAGGCTCATCAATCACATCCTCATCCCTTTTTGATTCATTTTGTAAATCTTTTGAAATCTCTTTGGGAAGATCTTTGGGATGGATGGTTTTGTCAACTATTTTCCCACTCCTAAGAGTGGTGATGGCCTTGCATTGCTCAAAAGTCCCATCATTTTGACTTGAAGTCCCAACACTATTTTGACCTTGGGGGTTTTGAATGGGTTGAGAGGGAAATTTCCCTTTCTCTTATTGAGAACTCCCCATAGAAGATGTCAATTTAGTGAGTTGAGACTCCACGTCACTAATAGCCGTTCTAAATTCATTATTCATTGTTTGTTGGGATTGGACAAATTGGGCTACAATGTCTTCCAAATTTCTTTTGTGGGGTGGTTGGTAAGAGTGATGATTTTGATTTGCTTGAGAAAAAGGGGAAAAAACTTGGTTAGGATTCGCAGAAAATCCTTGTGGCCCTTGATTTTGAAAAGTGGGGGCTTGATTTGAAAAACCTGGATTTGGATTTTGAAAATGATATCCTTGGTTTTGGAAAGTTGAGCTTTGCCCTTGAAAATTGGAACCTTGCCCTTGGTTTGAATAACCTTGATGGGCTTGAGCATTACCTTGATTTGATGAAGCATTCACCCCATCATTTTTCCAACTAAAGTTTGGATGCTTACCCCACCCCGAATTATAAGTGTCAGAATATGGATTGAAAGGCTTCCTAGGGGGGTTCAAAGCATGGACTTGCTCTTGGACGGCTCCTTTAATGGTAGGGAGGGTAGGACAATCTCTAGTGGAATGCACAGGATCCTCACAAATGAGGCATGGTTCCTCTACCCTAGGCACAATAGGTGTAGGAGGTACATTTGGCACCACAGGCACCGCAGTAACCTCGTTGACTTTCTGCATTTCTAGGGCCTCTAACTTCCTAGTTAAACTCGCCACCTTGGCTTGAAGTTCATCATGTTCTTTAAGTTGGAACTTTCCACCACTACTTGGGTTGCTAGCTCTCTTTGCAACATCGGGAGTTGTGTTAACCTCCCAGTTGCGCGCACTCTCTGACAACCTATCAAAATATGGGATTGTGTCCTCGGGGGATTTTTCAAAAAGTTCCCCACCACTCATCATTTGGAGGAATTGCTTAGTTTCACGGGTCAAACCATGGTAAAAGTACCCTACAAGTTGACCTACGTCTAGTCCATGATGGGGGATTGCATTTATCAAATCCTTGTACCTTTCCCAAGCACCGGCAAATGCCTCATTAGGTTCCTCAGTGAAATTTTGAATCATGCGCATCAACATGTTGGTTCTAGCGGGTGGGAAGAATTTTTCCAAAAAGATCTTTTGCAGTTGTTCCCAAGTGCGGATGGAATTAGGAGTTAAGGTATGAAACCATATTTTTGCCTTGTCCTTTAGAGAAAATGGAAAAAGAGTAATGCAAATGATGTCAATAGGTGAGCCAGTTGACAAGAACGCACTACAAACATCTGTAAAATCCCTCATAAAAGAATATGGCCTTTCAGAATCAAAGCCATGAAATTCAGGCAAAAGTCGAATCATTTCAGGTTTTAGTACAAAACGACTGGCCTCTTGAGATGGGATTATACATGATGGAGTAGTGGTTCTGTGAGGGTTGAAGATCTCCCTCAAAGTCCTTCCCAAATTTACCATAGGGATATCGGGTTGTCTATCTGCTGCACATTTTGATTCACATTTTGTTGAAAATTTTGATTCATATTTCCCCCACCAGGTGCAGGGGTTGCAGGCGGAATGACATCATCCCTTCGCCCTTGAGGCTCATTTGGAAAGTCTTGATCATTTGCATTTCTTTGAAAATTTTGGTTTTGGTTGTGCTCCATTGGTGGAGAGGATGGTTGAGCCAAGTTAGGTCTCAAATTTGGATTTTCAAGGTCTTGTTGTGACCAATTCCTTACAAGTCGGTTTCCCTCTCCACGAGTCCAAACCGACATGCAACAATTGTTCACAACAAATTTACACTACAAAGAATTTCTATACACTAAGAGTTAGGAAAAACTTACCGGATTCACAATGTAATTGTGAATTACCACTAGCTCTTCCTTGGATCACTTCAAGGTACGGGCCACTCCCCGGCAACGGCGCCAAAAATGCTTGTCAATTTCGGGTGTGCTCAAATACGTCCCAAGCGTAGGAACTCAATTATCGCCAAGCATAATAAAACTATGGGAATCCACAGGTCATTTCCACAGGGAGTGGGGACTACGAAGGATCCTTAGGCATTGAAACCCAAAGAATGTGTACTTAAAGTAAGTCATGGGGGTTTGTTGATTGGTTTGATTTGGTAACCGGTTGTAATTGAAATTAACACAAGGGAAACAAATGGTAGGGTTCTAGGGTTTCTACTCATCCACAACTAGGTAACAAGCATCTCTCATTAATGTTCTCATCTAGGATCCATTGAAGAATGGTCTTTGATGGATGATATAACTTTGAAAGCTTTTAAACAAGTATGAATATGGGAATGATACCAAATGCTCACTTAAGCAATAATACAAACACTTAGCATGCATTTAGGTTCAAGCACAATGTGTACCAAGGTTAACTTGTTCACACATTGTCAAGAAGATGCCATACTAAGCATTGAGAGAAGAAATAGTGAGTATTTAGCATCATACTCATTCCATTAAACACAAAGAGATGAAAGAGTGTTGTTACCTTTGTTGGTGATGAGTTTCCACCGTTTGAACCCTACCTTGGAGGTTTAGAACTCCATTAAAGCTATGAACATGAAAGTAAATGCAAGAACTAGAGTAATAAATGCAAAATGAGAGAGAAATAACTTCTATTAAAGGATTAAAAGACAAATAACAATGTTCAAACACTAAGAAACTAGTTTAAAGAACCAAAATAAGGATTACAACTGATGGAAAACAAGAACAAGAAGAAATCCTAAGCTAAACTATGTAGAAAACCCTAGAAATATGAAAAACCCTAAGCTAAACTACCCAAACCCAAACTATCAAGACTAAGGACCCCTTCTCCAGCTGAGAAAGAGACTATAAATACCCCCCACAGCAGCTACACGAATGGGGGGTCAAAAGACAACCGTGCCCTTGCAAAAATATGACATTTACAAACATAGCTGGTGAAAAATCGAGCTCCAGTACCGGTACTCAGCATCCAGTACCGGTACTCAACCTTTACTGCCCAAATGCTGCACTTCAGTACCGGTACTCAGCAAGCCAGTACCGGTACTCACTTCCAAATTCTGCAGAAATTGTACTCCAAAAGCACCAAACTTCCCTAGCATTGAACAAAGCCTCCAAAAACTATTCCCGCAACTTTGAAATGCCTCAAACACGCTGAAGGACCCTTCCCAAGGTTGAAATGAGGAACGAAACACAATTCGAACGTGCTTTGGCGGGTTTACTTCACAAAATGACTCCGTTTGAAGATGAAAATGTGCACGGGCACCTTCCTCGACACACGGCGACTCTCCAAGCGTCCCAAAACACTTCAAAAAGATGCGGATAACTACAAACGACCTACAAAAGCACAAAACATCAAAGAAAGTCAAATGCACCTATTCTACGCAAACTAAGGCCAATATGCATGCTAGAACGGTTAAAAGCAAGTAAAAATACCATACTTTATGTGTCAAACACAAAGTACTACAGCGGATTCCACTATTGAGGCTGAGTACATTGCAGCATCTGAAGCTGCCAAGGAAGCTGTTTGGATTAGGAAGTTCGTCTCTGAACTTGGAGTTGTTCCTACCATTGAGTCACCTATATCTTTATATTTTGACAACAATGGAGCTATTGCGCAAGCAAAGTAACCAAGGTCTCATCAAAAGTCCAAACACATCAAGCGGCGATATCACATAATCAGAGAGATTATTGTTAAAGGTGACATCTGCATTCAGAAGATCGCATCTGCGGATAACGTAGCTGACCCATTCACTAAGGCACTGACTCTTCAGAGTCTTGATCGACATCTTGAGAAGATGTGTATGAGATACATAGGCGATTGGCTTTAGTGCAAGTGGGAGATTGTTAATAATATGCCCTAATAGCCAATCTCACTGGTGTAATTTAGGACATAAAGTTGATTTATGTATTATTATTATTATTCATTAATAATATGGGCTTTTGATTATCATGTATTCTTTTGTTATTATATTCGTGGTAAGTCCTTAGAAGGAATGTCAATATAAGATCTCAAGAGTTGAGATTAGGAGACTTATATTGTTAAAGATTTCTTTCTTAGATATTCCTAGTCATAGGATTATTTATTGGGCATTAATAATCCGGATAGACTAGCACAGGTTATGTCTGCTCAATATGGAGAATGACTAGTCTCAAGTCATTTGTGTAATGACACTAGGACAAACCTGTGGGTGCTTGTTTGAGAACAAGTACACTGAATGTGATCATTAATTGAGTTTCTTGAATGGAGTTTTACTTACATGTCAAACAACAACTCAGGGTTACAATGATGCAAGTGATCCTTAGACCTGAGGCACCATAGATGTCCTGTATTAGGTATATTAGGGTTTGATAGTACAATGTACATATCCTAACCATGGAGTTTGTGTATGTACTCATTGGCCCTAGTAGACCTGTCATGGGGACATATGAGTGTACAATAAGGAATGTATCACTCTCAGTAAAGAGAGGGAATGCCTCGTATTATTCTCAAAGATATAATTCATATAAGTCTTTGGCCAAAGCAGTTGAGAATAAGAAAACTGTTTCTTGAGTATCCCAAGGTTGAATTTATATTTTGAGAATCACATACAAAATGTTAAATTAGGGTTTGACATATTATCCAATACCCAAGTAATTTAACTAAGGCATTGTTTGATGGAAGGATTGAATTGTATCTTAATTGTAACTGAAGGGTTCACTGTGTTATGATTAACCTTCACACAACCTAGGGTGTGTCTTGACATATTGCTAGATGTCACTCATGACTAGTAGAGGCCAAAAGAGAAATTGATTTCTCAAAAGGAAATTAGAAGAGTTCTAATTTGAACCTTAAATAAAAGTAGTTTTATTTGAAAGGATAATTTATTATCCTAATTCCTACTACTAGGTTATTGTGAACCTAAGAGGTCACACACATATAGTTGGTAGCTTCATTTAAAAGATAAGAGAGGGTATATTTATAATTAAAAGTTAATTATAAATGACTTAAATAATAAAGGTTATTATTTAAGGGTCTATGTGCAATTAAGAAGATTATTGCATTTGAAATTTGAATTTAAAATATGATTTTGAAATACAAATTAAGATGACAAGCTTCTTGCATTTGAAATTTGAATTTAAATTTTGATTTTGAAATTCAAATTAAGATGACAAGCTTCTTGCATTTTAAATTTGAATTTAAATTTTGATTTTGAAATTCAAAATAAGATGACAAGTTATCTATCATTGCACTTGTATTTTGAATTTGAATTATTTCAAATTTGAAATAAGATAACCATTTATCTAATAGAGAGCTAGCACTCATCATATTAGATAGACAACAAGGAGGGCCGACCACATGGTGATGAGCATAATTCCTAGCCATCTCTCTCTCTCTCTCTCATCTCTTGAAGCTTGCAACTAGTGTGGATTATTCTTGGAGGCTCTCAAGTTAGGGGCTGCACCTTCATTAATCCTACTCTTAAGGCTTTCAATGTAAGTTATTTACATTATTTTAAGTATTGATTATAGCTTATCTAATTGATCATGAGATCTTGGTTCATATTCCATGGAGAAAAAGTTTTATTCTGCATATTTTCATGGATTCTTTCACTTTGATGTAAAGACCGCTATCAGATTTGAGTGTTTCAATTGATTTAAGTGTCTATCTTCGAGACATTTTCTAAAAAAGATTTTGATATAATGTTTATGAAATAAACATGATTTTATGAAAGATTTGATTATTAAATGATTTTCAAAAGAATTTGAAATGTTTTAAGGTTTTTATCTTGGAATGAGATTCCTCCCGATATGATTTGTTTTCTTGAAATATCTTTGAAAAGGATTTTCAATTGGAGTTGAATTCTAAAGATAAGAATTATTTGGAATATTTGGATTTTATGAAAGTCTTTTAATTTGAAATGATTTCAAGTAAATGATTTTGAAAGAATAAAAACTCTCGAAGTTAGAGTCTTGAATTAGGTTGAAATACCTTTGATGATGTGATCGATTACAATAGGAGAGTCCTAGGGTAGTCGAACTACGTGGACTTTGATACTTGCTAGGTGACACTAGTAAGTTACGTAGGCGCCAATGTTAGAAGTATGCCCTAAAACCAATCCTAAAGGGTATATTAAGTTTCATATTAACATAATATATGGAAGGTATAACTTATCTAATATGTTCTAACATATATGATAAGGTCCATGAATAAATGATAAGAGAGATATGCATCTCAAGGTGTTGAGATAGAGAGACTGATATTTCTCATATACATCTATTCTAAAAGAGTTCCTACTCAAAGGCTTATTAAAGTGGATATTTAATTAACCGTTTGAAGAGTAGCACAGATTTAAACCAACTCATATGGAGGATAGGTAGTCTTTCCTATCAGTGTAGTGACACTTAGGTTAATCTGTGGGTGCATATTAGAGAATATGTACACTGAACATGATCTGCAAAGAATATTCCTATGGTAGTTCTGTCGAAGGAATATTCTAGTGTTATGTCCATTTACTTGGTAGTCCTTAGACCTGAGACACCATAGCTGTCTTATGCATAGGTTGCTAGAGTTTGATAGTATCTTGTACAGCCTTATCCATAAGGTTGTAATCGGTGCTTATTGGCTCTAATGAGTTATGCATGAAGATGAATGAGTGTGCAATAAGGGATCATCACTCTTAGTTATATGAGAGAGAATGTCAGGATAAGTTCACAAAGATAATTCTC